>JAOPHQ010003511.1:0-59195 GCA_030340625.1 Merluccius polli | reverse complement strand
CCTGGCTGACTTGGACAGAGATGGAAAGATGGATAGACCTGGAGTTCTCTATTGCCATGAAGCTGAATTAAACTAAAGCTTCAGGGGGCGGGGCCTACCCTCCTCTCTGCCAATAGTCATGAAGCAGTCCCCAATGGCCAACCGCCGCCTCCGATCATGACATCATCAGCACGCTTCGGTGAGTGGCGAGCGATGCTGCGCCGGAAAAAAACAGCCAGTCTCTCAACCCAGTCTCCCCCACAGCATCTGTCTCATAATTTCTGTGTTTTATGACTTGTTGTGTTAATTAACAATGTTGATTTAACACCTCTAAAGACAGATTTGTTGACTAATTTCTAAACTTGGTTTGTAATGACTTAATTCATACCATAACACTAACACTTAAAATCCCTCTGTGTATCCCACTCCCTCCCTTCCTCCTTCTCTCCCTCCTTCCTACTTTCCCTCCATCGCTTCTTTCCCCCTTCTGTCTTTACCTCCTTTCCTCCCTCTCTCCCCCCCCTCCTTCCCTCTATCCACCCCCTCCCTCCTCCCTCCTTCCCTTCTTCCCCCCATCCTTACGTCCCTCCTTCCTTCCCCCGCTCTCTGCTTCCCTCCATCCCTCCTTCCTTCCTTCACCCATCCCTCTTCTCTCCTTCCCCTCATGCCGCGGCCCTCCCTCCCTCCCTCCCTCCCTCCCTCCCTCCCTCCCTCCCTCCCTCCCATCCATCCCTCGTCCCCTCCATCCCTCCTTCACCCCTCCCTTCTTCCCTCCCTCCTTCCCTCCATCCCTCCTCCCCTCCCTCCTCCCAGGGATGGGCTCCATGCCGAACCTGTCGCTTGTCATGATGCCCATGCCCTCCATGTCCATCCTCACCCCCGTCCCGGTGCACCACCACAACCACGCGCACCGCCTCGCCGCCGCCGCCGGGCAGCCCCTGATGCTGCCCCACCCCCATGACCCTCCCCCTCATGTCCTCCCTGGGGAACGCCGGACTGCCCAACGGCCACGCCAACCTGCTCACCCCCTCCCCCGTGCCCGGCAACACAGGTGGGTCGGTCCGCAGCGGTGGAACTGTGAGCTGATTGGTTCTGCAGTGGTTGAACTGTGAGCTGATTGGTTCTGCAGCTGCAGTTGAAACCGTTAGTGGGAGTCGTTATAATGGTTGAACTGACGTTGGTGGATTTTCTTGTGGTGTATATGAAGTGTAAATCTGGGGGGGGTCTTTGGTGAGTACCTGCGCATTAGAAGATTTAGGTGTGGAGAAGATGCTGTACAGGTTTGGGATTCAAGAGGGTTTAGGGGTTCGATTCCCACCGAGCCGGCCACGCTTACAAAGTTTACAATCACGGTATCGTAAGACGCTTCGGATAAAAGGACCGCCCAAGCGGTGTTGTACGTCTGCCGCGATGCACGGCGCTTTCCATATCTCCGGCGCATCTAGCTTGTAAACGATGCGATCCATCACCCGGAGTCTCGCTTGACCGGCGGCGGATTCCTCGATGTGATTCATCGATCTAAACCTCATGTGCGCGTTTATCGGCGAGAGTCGAGGCGAGAGTCGAGGCGAGAGTCGAGGCGCGGCGCAATAACCGCCCGTGTGTCGTCATAACCCGCCTCCCTGCAGATAAGCCCTGGATATTAACGGGGAAGGTCATTGAAATTCTATGGGGGGGTGTGGCTGCGTAACGCTCGTAACGTTTGATCCACCCTGCGCCTCGTTTACACGTCTCCCGTTTCTTCTTCCCCCTTTCTCCGGGGGGGATTATTTCAGCTGTGAACCGAACAGAAAATCTCTCTCCCTCTCCCTTCCTCCCTCTCCCTCTCCCTCTCCCTCTCCCTCTCCCTCTCCCTCCCTTCCTCCCTCTCCCATTATGAGTTATTATAAACATACACGGCAGTAGTGTTTAAGATTCAGGAATGTGCGGTTCCAGAACACGAACACGTGGAAACTGTCCGTTTATTTTTTTTCCCATTCACATGTCAATAACTCTTTGTGCCGCGGCTGTAAAAAACACCAGACTGAGATAAGATAAGAGAACATGAGAGAGATAAGGCTAGACGGGCGCGCTTCATGTTTCAAGGGCACCTGTACTGTGTACACTTGGCAATGTACACTACGAAGAGGATTGCGCAACCTGTGTGTGTGTGTGTTGATCCATAATGTATCATGCACCATAAAATGCATACACGTGTGTCTCCCGCTGAATACGGTTTGTTTAAATGGCCACTTATTTATTCGCTTTCGACTTGCTCACGCAGCACATTTGTCTCAATACGTCCCGGAAATTACAGATCTTCCACACCGGCGAGCAATCCCTTTAATATTTGATATAAACAAGGCCTCCAGCGTTAAAGTAATTTAAGAAAGTATGCACTGTTCAAGGTATCATAGTGATTTGATATCAGAGAGGTGTGTTTTCTATGGACGGTCGATTTGAAAAATGTTATGGATTGTTTTTTTATATATGTGGTACCGGAGGGGTTACCCCCTAACCAGGTTGGAAGTACCGTGTTCCTATTATACTATTTCACTATTCACTGTTAATGTACTGTTCATTTGGCACACAACTTTATCCAAAGTGACTTGTGTGTGGGTTTTTTACGTAAGAGACATGTCATTAATAAGCAGGTCATGGTTTGGTAACGTAGCAGACTGATGACTTTGGGGTTCGAACACAAAACCCTTCAGGAGGGAGTCAAACACCGCTCAGCAAACGGACAATCCTGTCACACTCATGTAGATATGCATCTAAAACACTTGTAACCACTTCCTCTCACGTGTTTGTTGACTCCTACCTGGCCCATGTGGTTTGTCCTCTCCCCTCCACAGCGCACCCCATGTCCGGCTTCTCCTCCCCCATGATGTTCTCTCCGTCGACAGGCATGTCCAAGGCCAACTCCCTGCTAGACCTGGGCTCCAGCAGGTCAGACCCACGTTCTTGCACTCGTTGACTTTGCTTTGCGCGGTCGTCGACATCTTTATAGATATGTTAAATGCCAATCAATAATCTTTGCTTATCTGTTCGCTGTCTGTTCCCTAATTCCCTGCCTGGGATTAATAAAGTGTGTCTCTTATCTGAGCTGTTAAATGGGCCCTAAAGGACATTCGTGCAACTCGGTTGTAAAGCTTCACATGTCATAGAGTTTTCCGTTAAAGCGAGGAAATATATTTTATATGCAAATGTATTATAGGTTTAAACCAATTCTCAGACGGTTTGAGTCGGGTCTACAAAACAGTTCTCAACAAGTCTACTCTGCGTGATATCGGAAATCTGTCGTGTGTTTTCCGTGGAGTGGAGAAGAGAGCTAGTGTACGAGCACAAAGGTTAGGTTTTTTGCACAAAACCCAACTTGTGCCCAGAATCCCTTCAGTCCAATCCTTAATCATGAAACGATTGGTGGTTGATGTTGTTGTACAGATACAGTCGCCCCCCCATGTTGTCACCGCAGCTGTCTTGGAGGTGACCTTTCAGACCTCAATACCAAAAACTGGTATTAAATCAATACTGAAAAACTGTACTGGGCTCAACAAACAAACACACACACACACACACAGATTATACTGGAAGTTTTTTTCGTCATGAAGGAGAGAGACAGATCGCAGCTCAGAGCAGACAATCGGAGCGTAGGCAGAGATGCTATAGCTTGATAACAGATGGAGCCAACTGCGAAAAAGCGGCGAACAAAGCTGTGTACAAAGCAGCCGACATCACTGGAGCAACAGGAAGCCGTGATGACATTCTTGCGTGGGGTGGTTATGTGGCGAATATACAGTCCTCTTTGTTGGTTATATGAACAAACATAAACACGATGTAGCACGGAGGGGGAGTGCGTTGCGTTGAAGGTGGACGCATCGGTAAACAGCTGAGACTGTGCAGCACAGTGTGTGTGTTGGACAGGCTGGTATATTTCATTTCCGATGGATTTTATCACACGAGACATTATATCAACTGTTGTTAGGATCTCTATTTGGCTCAAAGTGAAGCTGGTTAATGTTTCAACATTTGAAAATCATTGAATTAACAAATTCAACAATTGAATTCAATTAAAAGTATGCTACTTAATTGTCTGTAAATGTATGTGTGTGCCATGTTGTGTGCAGAAAGCCTAACAGCCCTACAGTGTGCTATTTTTGGTTAGAGTCGAATAGGCTACAGCTTAGGGTAGGATATCAATCTATTTTTATTCTTTGACTTTATTATGAACTATGTTATATTGCCCTATGAATCTGGATCTTGTGTGGCAATAACTGCCAATGCCTTGCAGACGTGAGCAACGACTGCAATCGGAGAATGAAATAGCATCCATGCACACACACACACACACACACACACACACACACACACACCCTGGAGGTGACACTTTGTTCTGTGCCAGAAAAAAGGACAGCGACAACATGGGCAGGGTTAGGAAGTCACACACACACACACACACACACACACACACACACACACACACACAACATTGCTGATTGACCCGCAGGTGTTTAGACTGTTAGGGACACTTTGTCTCTGCTTGCCTATTGTTTTGTAATAAACAGCAAGTGAACACAAATGCGGGTTTGGTTGCTGCCCTATGGTGAGGGTAGTAATACACACACACACACACACATATATCCACACACAAGAGCAAAAGGGCGGAGTGAAGGCTCTCGGTTCCCAGAAATCCCCTTTTGTCCCTCGGGTGTTGGGAGGAGGTGGGTGGTGGTGAGTTTCCACTTTGCCGTCATGACTGCAGAGAAACGAAAGAAAGAAAAAAGGAAGGGGTTACATCTATATCATGGTTGTCAACTTATGACCCGGCCTTTTCTATGCGGAAGGTTAACCCACTAGATACCGTTTTTTTTAAATAAAACAAAATGGCTGATATTCGACGCGCCGCAAGTGAACGGGGACGTCTTGTTTCCGAGAGGCACATCGCCTCGCTCCTCGCTTCTCCTTATCGGCTTCCTCTCCGGCGCTAATTAAGGAGCTAAGAAATAACACCTGGGAGTCTCTGAGCAATTAGTGGCTTTAAGTCCAGAGCCGACCCGACCGCTAGGTTATTATTATTATAAGCATGTATTATTATATTAGTATTGTGGTGGGCTGTCAGAGCGAGAGAGAGAGAGAGAGAGGGGCAAAGTGTTGTGTTGCTGTGTGTGTCGATGATTGTGGTGGTCGGTGGTGGTTGTGATGCAGTGGTTTTAAGACGCTTTTGTCCAAAACGACTGGGCATTCGTTTTGGATCATTAAGGAGCAGGTAGGGGTTAGAGGCTCAAGGATGCCTACAGGTAGACCGTTGGCATTGGGGTTCGAACCCAGAACCTTTTGGCCTACTCAAAGGTCTGGACCCAGGCAAGAAAAGGGCAAAAGCAAGCAAGATTTTGAAACTAAACAACCAAAAGAAAGTCCCCTCTCTTTCTGCTCCCTCTCTACGTTCCTCCGCCATTGAGAAATGTTGCGTTTCACGCACCTGTGATTGACGAGCGAGGTGGATTATCCGAAACCAATCGGGGGAATAGATGCCCTGATTGGCCAGAATCGAGGGGCCAGGAGCGGTCTAATATCTATATTGCCTCAAACAGAGGCAGGCGCAGTCAATTAATCTAATAGCCAACCCCCCACCCCCCTTTGTCCATCTGCAGTTCCAACTCCTCCTCCACCAACTCCTTGGCCAGTAACTCTCCCAAGACGGGCACATGTGATTGGGCGGTTCCTCAGGCCGCCAGACTCAAGTACCGGCAGCAGTTCAACACCCTGGACAAGCTCATGAGTGGTTACCTGTCAGGTGGGAGCCACACACACACACACACTCGGAAGGCCACATTAGCATAATGGCCACTCGAAATGTCTTGAGAACCCACCAGTATTATGTAATTATATTATATATTAAGTACACCACTTTATATGGACTTCTGCTTTCAGGTCCACAAGTAAGGAATGCCCTGTTGGCCTCCAACCTGACGCAGACGCAACTTGCAACCATCTGGTGAGTGTGTGTGTGCATATGAGTGTGTGTGTGTGTGTGTGTGTGTGTGTGTGTGTGTGTGTGTGTGTGTGTGTGTGTGTGTGTGTGTGTGCACATGTGTGTGGCGCGGGTGAGTGTGTGTGTGTGTGTGTTTGTGTCTGCATGTGCGCATGTGTGTGCGGCCCGGGTTGGGTAGGAATTTCCCTTCCATTCCTCGGGCCGGGCCGGGCCGGTCTTGTGGTCAGCGATATTATTTTTTTATAATAATAATAACTGGGGTTTGACTGGAGTAAGCTTGGTGCGATAATCCAAATGTTTCACGAATTATAACTTTGTAACCTTAAACTTTGTATCGATGTATAAATGTATGTATAAATGTATCAATCACTGTGATCGATGCGTGACAAGGTTACAGCAAAGTTACAATGTTATAAAACATGTGCGTCTTGCCCTTGTGCCTTGTTTAATTATTTTAGGCTAAGGCTATCCAAAGTTAGTTCTTGTTCATTTTGTATCTTATTAATTAGATTGTCAGGGCAAAAGCAGCAAAAGCTGTGTTCTTGCCGTTCCTTATTACGGGTCTGTAGATACCTGATGTTATACTAATCTCTTTAAAAACACTAATTCACTTCAATAGTACAATCTAATTAACCTGAGAACACTTCCATTTTTCTTTGTGTGTTTGTGTGCCCATGCGTGTATATGTCTGTGCATGTGCCTGTGCTGTGTCTGTGCGTGCGTGTGTGCGCGTGTGTACACCTGTGCGTATGCATGCATGTGTGCGTGTGTCTGTGTGTGTGTGTGTGTGTGTGTGCGCGTGTGCGTGTGCAGGACGCTGGCAGATGTGGATGGGGACGGCCAGCTGAGGGCCGATGAGTTCATCTTGGCCATGCACCTGGTGGACATGGCCAAGACCGGTCATCCACTGCCACTGTCCCTCCCACAAGACCTGGTGCCCCCCCTCCCTCAGGTACTCACACACACACACACACACACACACACACTCTCACACGCACTCATTCACTCACTCAAGCACTCACTCACTTACTTAAGCACTCACTCATTCCCTTAAGCACATTCATTCACTCATTCAAACCACACACACACACACACCTTCCCTCCTTCACCTTACACATACTCACTCATTCACACACACATGAACATGTTCATTTTCATGTATTTATGTATTTACATGGATATGCTGCGCGTGCTGCTACGGTACTGCACATGTTTTTGCCTCTTCTTACCGGTTCCAGGTCCGGAGGAAAGTGCAGTGAGCTAGTGAACGGAATAGGTCCCTGTCTGAGTCCCAGTCCAGCCGACCCCGCTGAGATGGACCCTGCATCCAAGGGCAAGAGCAGTGGTTACATGACACATTACACACTACACACACACACACACACACACACACACACACACACACACGCACACACACTCTTTCGTGACTCTCATCCTTAATCTAAATGTATAATTTAAATGGTCATCATTTCCTCTCCTCTCCTATATCATACTAATCGATCACTCTCTCTCTCTACCAGTGTCCTTCGAGGACAAGCTGAAGGAGAACTTCGCAAGAGGCAGCGCGGAGCTGGAGAAGCGGCGGCTGGCCCTGGAGGAGGAGCGCCGCAGGGAGCGGGAGCGGCGCGACCGGGAGGAGAGGGAGGCGCAGGAGAGGAGGGACCGGGAGGCCCGCGAGCAGGAGAACCGCCGCCGGCTGGAGGAGGAGCGGCGGCTGGAGAGGCAGAGGGAGATGGAGCGGCAGCGGGAGGAGGAGAGGCTCCGGGAGCTGGAGAGGAAGGAGGTGAGGAGGAGGAGGAGGAGGAGGAGGAGGAGGAGGAGGAGGAGGAGGAGGAGGAGGAGGAGGAGAGAGAGGGAGATGGAGAGACAGCGGGAGGAGGAGAGACGGAGGGAGATAGCGGGAGGAGAGACAGTGGCAGGAGGAGAGACAGAGACAGTGGGAGGAGGACAGACAGACGGAGGGTGGAGGAGAGACGGAGGGAGATGGGCGAGACGGAGGGAGGAGGAGAGGCTCTGGGAGCTGGAGAGGGAGGAGGCGTTTCTGCTTGATGGGGGAAAATAACAAAATGATTTTTTCCTGTTTTTGTTGTTTCATCAATGGACAATTTACAGATGATTTATGAGCCATATTCACTTTTTAAATATGTTATTCTTTTTTCTTTTCTTGTTTATCATTTTCACAAATCTCCCCCCTCTCCCTCCTCCCTCATCCTTCCTCCGTCCCCCCCCCCCCCCCCCCTCCTCCTCCCCCTCCGACGCGGCCGGTCAGGAGCTGGAGCGCCAGCGCAAGGAGGAGTGGGAGCGGGAGAAGCGGGAGGAGCTGTCGAAGAGGAGGGAAGGAGATCAGGAGGAGATCGTCCAGTTGAGGGCGCGGAAGAAGTGTCTGGAGATCGAACTGGAGGCCGTGGTGAGACTAACACACAAGTAAAAAAAAAAAAAAAATGAATAAAACGAAATCCCCCCCCCTACCTCCCCTTGCACTCACTGCACACAGTTAGAGTAGAGTCACTTCAGCAGCTAATTAGCATTACCCCTGAGTTAATGCTAATTAGCACAGTCCAGATGGTTGACACTATGGAGGAACTTTTGGAACAGGGGAAGTTCCTTCTGTCGCATACACACACACACACACACACACGCGAGCGCGCGCATTGCCCACGCCAAAACACAGATGAGTAAACCACACGACCAAACGAAAACAAACAAAGTCCATTTGTTTTGAAGAGCGCCGGTCCATCCGTCCATCTGCTGTCCATCCGTGTTTGTCTCCCAGGGCAACAAGCACAAGCAGATCTCGGACCGTCTCCGCGACGCCCAGAGCAAGAGGAGGATCCAGAAGTCTGAGCTGGACCTCATTAACCAGAAGCGGGACGTGCGCATCGCGGAGATCAACACCCTGCAGGTTCAGTTTGAGGTGAGAAAACCCGGAGAACAAACGCACACACGCGGTTTATAGTCGAGTCATGCACCCGGTGACACGGTACTCTAGAAAGGGACAACGGGCTGAAAGCGTTGACCTCATATCTGAGTGTGCTGTCTGTGCGTCACATATCCTTCCTCTCACTATTGCTTTCTCTTTTATCTTGTCCCCCTCTCGTTATCTTCGTTTCTCTTTTTTGCTATTGCTCTCGGTCTCCCTCTGTCTGGTTTCATATTATTCTATCTCCCCCCTAACCCTCTCTCTCTCTCTCTTTCTGGGTCTCTCTACCGCAGGACTGGCAGAGGAAGCTGTCCCAGCTGGTCCCAGAACAGCAGCGGCTGACCGAGCGGCTCCGCAACATCGGCCTCAACAACCTGCCCTGTGGGTGACCAATTAAATGCTTAAATAGTAAAATGTATAGTAAAACACTAAGAAAAGTCCATCGACACAACTCATTCCGTGCTACGATCACTCACTCATTTAGGAGACGCTCTTAAAGCAAAGCGACTTCCAGTGAACTCAGATACACGTCATTAAGGCGCCGGCTGGCGTTACAGGTTAGGCTGCAGACATGTGGGGGCCACAGCCAGAACCTTTCGGCTGGGAGTCGAAAAGTTCTGGGCTGAAGTCCGTTGACACAGAATAGATGATATGTACAGGGTTCCTCTGTATCTCTCTATGAGCCGACTGGCTATTATACTATTCAGTTGTACAAAACCAATTACAGTGAACTCCGATGCATGTCATTACGGAGCAGTGTAGGGAATGGACCCTTTTCACAGATCGTCGATTGCAGGGTAAAGTAGCTTCCTGTTCCTGTAAATGTTAGGTCGGTTTTATTTAATTTAATTCAATGTATATTTACTTGACTAGTTGTGTCTGTACCGGTGCACCGCCATAGCTAAATGAAACAGACCCTTAATTCATGTGAAGAGCTACACCTGTATTTTTCCTGCTGTGAAAAGCGTCTACAAAGGGAATTAGGTTAGACTGCAGACATTCGGGGGCGGGGGACTGAACCCAGAACCTTTTATTGTCCCGCAGCCGTGACCTTGGCCGCGGTGAGCGGCAGCGTGGTGGAGAAGGGCGTGACGTGCCGCAGACTCAAGGACCAGCTGGACACGCTGGAGCGGGAGACCACAGACAAACTGGGTCAGATGGAGCAGTACAACAAGGAGCTCAAGGTGTGTGTGTGTGTGTGTGTCGTACATTGCGACGTCACAACGCAATGACCGCCTCGATTTTGGAAGCATAGCAGTATTGCACTGTTAGTTATTATGTTAGTAGTAATGTTTTTTTTGGTTGTCATTGTTTAGTAATTAATCGTGAAATGATTTGTCATCATGGGGAGACAGTACTACAACTGACTTGAGTCCTCTCAATATGGTGGAGTATCGCCATTTATAACTCCCATGATGCATTGTGATGTACAAGTCCTATTGTGTGAATATCGATACTGTATGTGAGTTGAGTAATGAGTTGAATGAGAAGAGAAGCAAAGACACTGCAGGAACTGTGAAGCCTCTCCATGGGTATATTTTGCAAACAACCCAAGGGCAGATTACTGATTACAGATGAAGATACTCTTATCTGTTCATCTATACTTTATTGGAGTATAGTCTGAAGTGAACAATGCATAGGCATTTTGAATGTTGATTACCTTTTATTAAAATATCAGTATCGACATACATATTCTGATAATGTTGCAGCTATAGAGGCACGTAACACATTGGAGATGGGTGCATCAGTCTAGGATTAAGTACATACTATACTATACTAGACCATCTTAAATACACAGTTAAAATACATGTGTGTGTGTGTGTGTGTGTGTGTGTGTGTGTGTGTGTTAGCCTGAGAAGCAGAATCTATTGCAGTGTCGATTTCCATGGATCCCTTTGCTTAGGAACAGTCGGGGTGGAACTAGTCGGTAGATATTCCTGTTAAACTGGACTATAGATTATCTCTTCCGGGGCTAAATAACACGTTGTCATCCAACCTATGTATTGTTTACACACACACACACACACACACACACACACAGAGCAGCGAAAACCAGATATGTGTCTAAGGAATACATCCTTGGGGAATAGGGAGTGATGTAACATGTCTTGTCAACACAACAAACGGAGGGTTTCGTTTGTATTGCTATTATCACTAATACTTAGTAATTTCAGTCAAATCTACATGGCTTCTTCTCTTGCTGTACTAAAACTAACTGTTTCCAGTCTTTTAACTGCTCCTTTTGTCTCCTTCCTGCCCTTTCCGTACGTCACTCTGTACCTTTTTACTTCACAACCCTTTCATGTTCCCCTCGTTCCTTTCTTCCCACCATCCATCCCCCGGTCCACTCCCCACCTCCTATCCTATTTCTCTTTGTCTCTCTGCCTCTTTGTCCTTCTCTCTCTCTCACTTTCTTTCTTTCGCTCGCTCCCTCTCTCTCTCATTCTCCACGTCTTGTATTTACTTTTCCTCACCCGTCTTTCTCCCTCCCTCCTTCCCTCCCTCCCCGCATTCGAAAATCCACCCCCCCCCCCCCCCCCCCCCCGGCTCCTCCCTTTTCTCTTTTCCTCTGCGTCGCCGTCGCCGTGGTAGTTTGGGGACATGGATGATTGCATCCTGCGGGCGCTTCTCTCCCTGCTGACCTGTCTGAGCCAGCTTTTCCTCCTCATCAAGGTTTTACCTCACGCTCCCTGCCCCCCTCCCCCCCCCCAACAAGCCACCCCCCCCTACCTGCATAACTGACCTTGTCCGCCACGACCACACCGCATCCCTACGCTCTTGTATTTCTCGTTTCCTCCCCGCCTCCTTTTTCGTCCTAAACTTGTGTTCCCGCTGCTTGTTGTGCACCGCCACTATACCGGCGCTCCTTCTTGTTACGTTCCAGCCGTCGCTCACGTTATCTGCCGCCTTAAATCTGTCGTATCGGGGGATGACCTTGTGGTACGGCCGTCTCCTCCACCATTTATTCTTTGTTGTGTGTGTGTGTTTTTTTTTTGTGGTTTATATCTCCCCCCCCCCCCCCCCTCTCCCTGTGGGGACATGTTTTCGCTTGTGCTTTATGTATACACACCCCAGAGCTTAAAATAACCTCTGAGGTTAAAAAAAACACACACACACACACACACACACACACACACACACTGGACATCTGCAACCCACACAGTAGTTGTGTTCTCGGTGTTTGCATGTATATTGGATGCTGGTTTTGCATGTGTGTGGGTTGTTCTTTTTGGACGGTTGCGATAAATGCGGTTCACATCGAGTCATTTTCGAAGTCACATGCTGGCTGTCTTCTCCGCCAGGATACTTTTGTATTAATGACTTCATTATAAATTAATGACTTCATTACTTGCAATGCAGCGGCACTCGTGTGACGACTGGATATAAAAATCGCTCCACGCTTGTTTCCTTTAAGCTATGGCGACGCGTGCGGTAATTAGCATGTCTTGCCAACGCACAGCGCATGCCGCCGTCTGACAAGTGTGTGTATATGTGTGTGTGTGTGTGTGTGTGTGGGTGGGGGGGGGGGGGGGGGGAAGCTTCTCGCCGTAATTAGCTTTTGTCGTTAACGCAACCACTCGCGTGTTATCTCAGGAGCTAAGGGAGAAGCAGGTGACACAGCAGGCGGCCCTGGATGACCTGTGCAGAGTCAAGGAGCAGAAGCTGAGGGAGCTGCAGAGACGCCGGGAGGAGGAGAAGGAGAGGAAGAGGAGGGAGGAAGAGGAGGCGGCCAGGTGAGCGGGGATTTTAATTATACCCGCTGCGTGGGACTTTTTTTCCATGACAATAATGTAATAAAAAAAGGGATTATCATACCGTAATTGATTCAATCGCGTGAACGCGTTACCTCCGATACCCGCAATTATCTATGCTCATTACACAGGAAGTCGCAATATTGGTAATCTGTGCCCGCTTTCCTATGCTATAGCGCACCTGTGCAGAGCCGCGCGGTGCATCAAAAGATGGGATCCTTTGATGCACTGCGCATTTTAGCTGGCGTTTTCTGACCGGCCCCTTAGCGTATCGCTTGCTTTCCGAGTGCCAAGTTTTCTCCGTATTTGTGTGCGGATGCCTTGGCGATGGCTCGGCTGTCAACACTGACAAAACAAACAGAGAGACCTGAGACCTTGTCCCCCCCCCCAGTGTTCGAATCCCGCCATCTGGACGCGCGGCGCGCCATCTCCCGTACGCCCGCAGAAGTGCGGCTAACGAGAGGAGAGTCGGCTGGCGCCGTCCGCGGTGGGAGGGAGCCTGTCCTCCGCCGCCGCATATGGCGTGGGATCCTGCATCAACTTCCTGTTTTTCCTGTTTGTTTGTTTACAGACGGGCCAAACTGGAGCAGGAGAGGTTGGAGCAGGAGCGGCGGGAGCAGGAGCGGCGCGACCGCGAGGAGGAGGAGGCGCGGCAGAGGAGGCTCCTGGAGGAGCAGAGGGCCAAGCAGCGGGAGGAGGAGGAGAGGGAGGCGCAGGCCCGCCTCCGGGCGGCCCAGGAGAAGGCCCAGGAGGAGGAGGAGGAGAGGAGACGCCGCCAGGCGGAGGAGGAGGAGCAGGAGAGGAGACGGAAGGAGGAAGAGGAGAGGAGGCGGCGGGAAAAGGAGGAGAAGGACGAGCAGGAGAGGAGACGAAAGCAGCAGCAGCAGCAGGAGGAGGAGGAGGAAGAGAGGAGACGAAAGCAGGCGGAGGAGGAGAAGGCGGCGGCGGAGGAGGAGGAGAAGCGGAGGAAGGAAGAGGAGAGGAAGCAGAAGGATGAGGAGCGGAGGAGAAGGGAGCAGCAGGAGGTCGCAGCGGGAGGCGGAGCGCCCCCGGTGGTGATGACCCTCTACAGAGCCCTCTACCCGTTCACAGCCCGCAACACAGACGAGCTGAGCCTGGAGGCCGACTGCCTCATAGAGGTAAACCTCAACCTTGACATCACTCTCGCCAATCCGTTTTATGCCCTGACCTACTTGTGGCCTTGGCCTTTGACCGTTGACCTTTGACCTTTGGTCTTGGCCTTTGACCATGTCAAACAGTAAGAAATTAAGCACTAAGTTAAGAAAGTAAGAACATTTCTCTATGTACTGTATATTATATCCATTACATGGTCTTCAAACATACTAATGGTCAAATGAAACCGACATGGCATGTGCATATTTATTTTGCGGTACCCTGCGACGAAAACCACTGGTAAAGCAGACTGCTGCAAAGTGTAATTACCGTGGACCCACTGTCAATATTTATTTATATATATATAAATTGTATATTATTTTGCATATTATATTTTTATATATTTACTTATTGTGTTGTATCATATTCTATTTTTATATATTTATGTTTTTATTGCAGGTGGATGAGGCAACTGTGGGTGAGCCCGGCTGGCTCTGTGGGAGTTACCGTGGAAACAGGGGCTGGTTCCCCCATAGTTATGCAGAGAGATGTGCTGCTTCCTCCACCACCTCCACCACCACCAACACTGAGACAGCTCCGCCTGCGTTCCCAGCCGGCCCCCTTCCCTCTAGCAGCGCTTTGCAGACAGCTGACAGCGGGTAGGCCGACTCATCTGTCTGCGAGAGAACCGCTGTGCTGTACGACCGCTTCTACTGCGTGTATCTTTCAAAGCACCCATCCGCTGTGTTGTTTATTTCGCTCCGTTTTGTTTCTTATTTCCCTCGGTTTTCGCTCTGGTTCGTTGGTGTGCTGTGCTGTTGCGCAGCTCAGAAATTCATGGATTTCACCACCATGGCTTGGTGATCCCATCGAAATGGGGTTGCTGTTTTTTATTTCCTTTCTCTGCTTCATTTCTTTATTTCGCTCTGTGCATTTTCTGTTTCATTATTCTACGCACAGCTCACACATGCAACGGTTTCGTGGATTTATATTATACAGTGCTTTGTCCCATTACTATTGGTGGATCCCATTGAAAAACCAAAGCCTTTAGATATGCATTCATAGTTTATGGAACAACAACTATTTGATTTTTTTTCTTTTCTGTCTCATGTCCCGTTTTTGTCATTTTTTCATCAAGGTTTTATGATTGTGACTACAGTGTATTTGTGCAGTGCTTCTCATCCCTCTCTGTTGATCCAATAAAAAAAAGAATATTTTGTCATGTATTTAGAGTATATGGCAAAAACGTGACAACACTTGTTCATTGCTCTGTGTTGACCCAGGCTTGCAGAGGGAGCGATGGCAGACGCAGGCCCCGGCCGCACCGGCCCCCCGGTCCCACACTCGGCGCACGTAGGAGAACATATTTACATATTATACAACAGTTATTTGCGACCGAGGTCATTTGATTGGATAAGAGGCTGATATTCAGTATAACAGCACTCCCTCTCGGGTGATATTGTTTAATTGGCGCTCCGCCCTCATTCACGTAAAAAAAATGCAAATGACAATTGAACGATGGTGTAGTGGCTCGGGTGTTGTTGTTCGATTGTTTAGGAAAAAAAGGATCAGCTGAAGTTTTGTCAAGAAACTGATAATAAAACAAATAAAAGTGTCAGCGCTGTTGGTCCCAATGTGCCACACTGATCCCGTCGGTTTTGACGAAGTCTGACAGTTATATGTGCAGTCTGACAGTTGAAACTAGCATTGGCACACATATGCCGCTGGCATTCGAATGAGGTCTGGCAGGGCAGTTTATTCTGTGACACAGAAACACACAGAAACGCACCACGGCCCAACAACTGGACCCGCTGTATATATTTTTAGCTCTGTTCCTGCTGGCATCAGGGTCGTTCTCCTCTGAGGTCTAGCAGATATTCGCAGAGCTCCAGCTCAAAGCATCCATGTTAGTAGGTCTGGCATGTATAGGACGTTTCTGATGGATGAGCTAAGTTATGGGGTTATATTTGTCCTGGGCTGTAGATCAAAAATGAGTAGGATGGAACAGTTTGGTTTTTTTTGCTTTCCTATAATCCTGACCTGACCTGGACTCTCCTCTACTCTCTCTTCTCTTCCTCTCCTCATCCTCTCCTCTCCCCATCCTCTCCTTTCCTCTCCTCTCCTCTCTCCACCCTCTCATCTCTTCGTTCACTCCTCATCCTCTCCTCTCTTCTCTCCCCACCCTCCCTTTATTATCTCCTAATCCTCATGTCTCTTCTCTCCTCATCCTCTCTTCTCCTCCTCTCCCCTCTCCTCCTTTCCTCATCCTCTTTCCTCTCCCTTTCATCCTCTCCTCTCTTCTCTCCCCACCCTCCCTTCATTCTCTCCTAATCCTCGTGTCTCTTCTCTCCTCGTCCTCTCTTCTCCTCCTCTCCCTTCTCCTCCTTTCCCCGTCCTCTTTTCCTCTCCTCATCCTCTCCTCTCCATCCTTTACCCATGCTCTCCTTTGTCCTCTCTCCATCCTATCTCCCTATTCTCTCCTTTCCTCTCTCTCTTCTTCTCATCTCATCCTCTCTCCATCCTCTAAATGTCCCTCTCCCATCCCCTCCTCAGCCACCTCCTCATCCTCTTCCTTCTCCTCCTCTTTTCCTCTCCTCATCCTCTCTCTTCTCCCCCTCTCCTCATCCCCTCCTCTCTTTTCATCTCCCCATCCTCTCCTCTCTTCTCTCCTCCTCCTCTCCCCATCCTCTGCTACTCCTCCTACTCCTCCCTTCCTCCTCCTCAGCACGGGGGTCTTCTAAGGGCGCGGGCGGTCACGTCGTGGTCGGCGACCTCCGACACCCAGCTGGACCTCTCTACCGGCGCCGGCGGCGGTGATGTCATCACCACGCTGCTGAGTTTCTCCCAGGGCGACGTCATCGGCGTGCTGCAGCAGAGGGAGGACTGGTGGCTGGGACAGCTTGGCGGGACGCAAGGATGGTTCCCTAAAGATTACGTCACTCTGGAGCCCATTAATACGGTGTATGACCAAAAAAATGATCGATTATTTACACTTTTTTTTGTCGATGTGGTGACGAATGTACCTGAGGGTGAGATTAGAGTCGAACTTTAAGCGGATAGCGGATGAGGTGTCATATCCCCCCCCCCACACACACACACACACACACACACACACACACTATGTCAAGCGCTTTGGGTATCTTGAAAAGCGCTATATAAATGCAATGAATTATTATTATTATTATTATTATTATTATTATTATTATTATTATTATTATTATTATTGTTATTATTATTATTTAACTCTTCTCTTTTTACTCATTCCAGTGTGGATTGCGCCGACACATCAGAATCTGTTCAGCTGGAGGGTAAGTCATCACAATCACGCTCAAGCTTTTATTTATCATGTTTGTGTTCACCAGAATTATTATTTTATTTTATTTTATTTTTTACCCTTTATACATTATACAGTACTGGAGCACAAGCGTACAGACAATTTTAAACTTTGATGATCGGTGGATGTGTTGTGATCGATTGGTCAATTTATTTCTCTGTTTTTTAAATGTTATTTTCCATAACCCAGACTACGTGGCCCTGTACACGTACGAGAGCCCAGAGGCCGGCGACCTGACGTTCGACGAGGGGGATGTCGTCATGGTGACGGAGCGGGAGGGCGAGTGGTGGAGGGGCTGCATCGGGGACCGCGCCGGCGTCTTCCCCTCCAACTACGTCAGGCCTGTGGAGCCGGAGGTAAGGCTCGCTTCGGTCTACGCATACGCATACACACACACAGCAGACTTTGGAAATATGTCTGTTGGTGTAACTTATGTGTTTTTTCTATTTCTACGTGAACAGATTTCAAAACCTGGAGGCCAAGTCAAAAAACCTGGTGAGGAGTAGATGCGCACGTACACACACAAACACACACATGCACACGCACACACACACACACACACTTTCCCCCTCAAATCTCATCATGCGAGGGTCATCATTCGCTGTGACATGTGTCGTTTCTTATATTTTGCCAGAGATTGCCCAGGCGCTGGTCAACACTGTTTCCCCAACAGTGCAGCAGCTCAGCCTGTCACCAGGGCAACTGATAGTGGTCCTGGCCAAGAACTCCACCGGCTGGTGGCTCGGGGAACTGCAGGTTGGTCTTTATCCAATTTGTCAGAGATATGTTCAAAGAAAAATGACTAAAGCATTGCAAAATATGAAATAGTGCTCTATTTGAGTTATATAATTTATGTTTATTTATTATTCAACAACTTTAGAGTTGATTGTCTCATATGTATACATCTTTCCAGTCCATGCTGAGACAGATGAACGTGTATGCAGTGCACAAAAAGATTTAATTAAAGCTTGAAATGTAGTTTCTTTTTATACGAAGGATAGGAGCAATGACGAAGGAGAATAGAAAATATGTAGCCTAGCAGGAGACATCATATGCTACAAAGATACCACCAGCCCTCGGCCAAATCAATGAGGAGGCTTTCAGAGGTGAAGGTTAACCAAAAAAAACCCCAAACAAATAGCGATCACCCGGCTCATATGTTGACCAGGAGGAGTAGCCAATGAAACACTCACACTGTGGAGGGCAGTGTGTGAGGAAGCTGCAGCCTCATTAGACTCACACAGCTGTGTCCACTTTGCCAACAACACGTACAGTCGAACCTTGACAGCGGTACACGCTTTGTCGCAAACTTTTAATTGTTGCAAACTTTATGTTTGATTTTTAACGAGCGATACGTTACATATGATGGTTGTATGTTTATGTTGTAATGATGAACGGTTACCACAAATTCTTTGTAGATTTATGATTGTTTCATTCATTCACGCACATATTGTTATTATTGCTTAATCATTTGTATTGTTTGGTTATTATTAGTCATTAAGTATTAGTTAATTATAGTTTTCAATCTTTTTTAATTTGTATCATTCATTAATTCATTCAGCATGTATGTCCTGTAGTTTCCTGTGTAATTACGGTTGAGAGATGACATGATTGGTTGTCTTCAGGCCAGAGGTAAGAAGCGACAGAGAGGCTGGTTCCATTCCTCCAACGTCAAACTGCTGGGCCCCACCAGTGGCAAGTCCACTCCTTCTCCTCTCCCAGGTATTGCCACCCACCACCTAGCTTTGCATAGAAACCCCTAATGGGAGTCTACAGATAGTGAGGTTCATAACCCTTTGAACGCACACCTTTTGAATGAATGAATGAATTACAATACATGGAACCCACCATGCAAGTTACAATTCCCTACAATATTTCTGTACTCATATATGTACAGTATATGTATGCAAGTTTTACAAACTTCTCAACCTAGTTTTACCAAGTATTCTAGATTGTATCGTAGTTTTCCCCCCGCTTCTCACCTTCCTGCCTACCCCCCCCCCCTCCTGCCTACCCCCCCCCCCCCCCTCAGTGTGCCAAGTCATCGCCATGTACGACTACACGGCGGCCAATCAGGACGAGTTGAGCTTCTCCAAGGGTCAGCTGATCAGCGTCCTGGACAAGACCAACCCTGATTGGTGGAAAGGGGAGGTCAACGGAGTCACCGGCCTGCTGCCCACCAATTACGTGAAGATGACGACAGAGTCGGACCCCAGCCAGCAATGTGAGTTGCAAGTTTTCTAACTGTACATACACTCATAGTGAGGGGAGTGCTATACAAAAATATACAATCTGAACATATATATATATATAATGTCTGACTGGGTGACTTGGTTGACTCCAGATCCAGTGGATAGTTCATCCATGTCAGAGCAGGGTGATGAGGACTATGGTGAGTGTGTTTTGGTTTGGTGTTGCTCACATGGGGTGGCTTTTTTTTCTTCGGGTGAGAGGAAAACACAGCATCGCATTAAAGGCTTAGTTCCTTTGGCTAAGAAGACCCGACAATATATTATAGCATAAACAGGCAGACGGATGATTTAAGATTAGATATGGCCCACTGAGGACACTCACACCGGTGAATGAAAAATGTGTCAAGGATAAAACTTGTAAAGTATAGTTATTAGAAAGCGACTTCATAGCTATAATAAAGGCTTTTATTATAGGCTCTTATAAGAAGATGAGGAAAACATTTGCAACATTGAGGTGAAACTATAACAAATCTTATCTTATGATCGTTGTTCTTGAGTTTTATCGAGAGTGGGATCTTCAACTGAGGAGTTGAGATTGAGCTGTTTTGAGGATGATATGTGAAGGTGCTAACTGGGAAACTGGCATTGCGGTGTGGTGCATGATGGTACATGATAGTACATGTTGGTACGTGTTCACAGCTATGAATTGGGCGCCACAATGCACGCTCCACTATTCACTGCGTCAGGACATTACTATGTCCAAATGATACAGTGCTGACTGTTATTTACACTGTACACTGTCAAGAAAGTGTACCGTCCTCCTACACAAAAACATGAAAAACCACGAAATTCACATTTATAATGTACTGACTTATTTACTTACTGTCCATTGTGCGCCAACTGAAAGTATTCAGTAATCACATCCATTATTAATGTGCCTGCATGTCAAAAACCCTGTGAAGTTTCAGCGTGTAATAATCCAACCAAATAATCAGAGTGTGTTTAACGCCTGCTGTCTCTCTCTCTCTGTCTTCCACCCTTCTGTCATCTCACCCACCTCCCCCTTCCACTCCTCCGCTTCATCCTCTCTGGTTTTGTTTGTTTCCTCTTCAGGACAGTAATGCTGGCTTTGCTTTCTTCTCTTCTCCTCTTCCTCCTCCTCCTCCTCCGCCTCCGCCTCCTTTACTTCACGCTTCTCTCTGAGCCAATCAGAGCTCGGATTGCCCTGTGGCAACAGGAAGTCCCGCCTCTCTCCAGAACGCACCCAACTCTGCGCTTTCCGAACTCATTTCAGGACTGTGGCGTCTTGTCCTCTTTCTTCGTTTTGTTTTCTTTCCTCTTCGACGTTTTAACCGCCGCATTGTTTTCTAACTGCCTCATTGAATGATTTACTCTTTCTATCTCCCCTCTTCCTCCCCTGCTGTCTCTTCTCGGTCCTCTACCGTTTCTCTCGCGTTACTAACGGAAAAATGGGTTCAGAAATGGGTTGGGAAACCCATATCAGACTCATCATGTCCAAGGCATGACAAACTCTGAAAAAAAAAAAGAAAAAGAAATTATAAACTCAATATAATTCTTGTATCTGTCTCTAGTCATGTCTAACGCTGTCGAAAATGATGATTTCTCTAGTTTTATAAATAGAAGCTTTTAGTCAACATGCTTGATATTTTCCCACAGGGTCGATCATTTTTGCACTTACAACGTGAAGCCTTGCCAGGAAGATGTGTTTAAACATCCCAGTTTATGATTTCTCAGCGGGAAAATTACCTCGTCCCTTGCCAAGTAAAAATACCATTTTACCTTCATATACTATTGTTTGTTCGGATTACACTTGAGAAGCGTTGAAAATGCTCTGAAAATGTAATACACACCAGCAACAACGGGAAAAAAATGAAACAAATCAAAACAGGCAGTTGTTAATATTCACGATAACTGCAACTGTCTTCCGGACCATCCTTCTTTGTGACCTCCCCAGTTTCCTCATCCACACCTATGCAATCACCTGGTGGCGCAAGCCCTCCATCCCCCCCACCCCCCCCCCCCCACCCGAAGGTGCTTCACTAACAACTGATTGAGTGCGGATGGTGTTAGCGGTGGTCGATAAAGCGTTGCCTAGTACACTCTCTCTTCTATCTCTATGTTCGATGTTATATGACATACAATGTGCCTCACTCTGGTCTCTGCATTAGTTGTACATAAAGCATCACAGATCTGACAATAAAAAGAGATTTTAACGTTTGTTTGGTTTGTGTGCATATTGTGTGTGTGTGTGCGTGTGTGTGTCGCTCATGAGTTTTACTCGATTGTTAGTGCGCGACATGAACACTGCCGGGACTGTGGGTTCGATTCCCACTGCATCCATGCACTCGGGTTGTCAGAATAAACATGTCTACCGATTCACCGATATATTATTATGTAATTGTAAGCAGTCATTTACATAACATAACATAACTGTTAGGAGAAAATGTTCACGGTTCATGTGTTTGTTGGTGTGTGCATACGTGTGTGTATGTGTGTGTGTGTGTTTGTGTGTGCGTGCGTGTGCGTGTGTCTGTGTGTGTGTGTGTGTGTGTGTGTGTGTGTGTGTGTGTGTGCGTGTGTGTGTGCGCTGCAGGGTGTGCTGATCTGATGAGCTTGGACACAATGACTCCCCAGGAGAGGAAGAGACAGGGCTACATCCACGAGCTACTCCAGACCGAGGAGATCTACGTAGAGGACCTGGAACTGGTGCTGGAGGTACACACACACACACACACACACACACACACCTTAGTACACACATATACACACAAACCGCAGTACACACACACACACACACACACACACACACACACACACACACACACAATTCCATAGTACAGACATACACACACATATACACACTGTAGTGCACACATAGACACACACCAGAGTGTACACGCACACACACACACACACACACACACACACACACACACACACACACACACAGCCATATGAAGACTCCAGGGCAATAACAAATCATTACCCCTTCTTTGAGGTGTAAAGCATCGATAATGCATATAGTGCCTAAGTCTCTCTCTCGCTCTTGCTCTCTGCCTGTCTGTCTGTCTGTCTGTCTGTCTGTGACCAGGTGTTTTATAAGCCTATGGCAGAGTCGGGCCGCCTGACTGCGACAGAGATGGGGACAATCTTTGTCAACTGGAGGGAGCTGATCATGTGCAACACCAAACTACTGAAGTATGTCAAAATCACTGGCGTCATTTTTGGCTGCCTGATATTGTGTGTGTGTGTGTGTGTGTGTGTGTGTGTACAATTTATTTTGAGAAGGTTTTGAGAGAGAGAGAGAGAGAGAGAGAGAGAGAGAGGGGAGCTATAACTCTCAGTGGATATACAATGAGTGTTATTATATATTGCCTTATATCCAAAGATAAGACATAAGCATGTGTGTGTGTGTGTGTGTGTGTGTGTGTGTGTGTGTGTGTGTGTGTGTGTGTGTGTGTGTGTGTGTGTGTGTGTGTGTGTGTGTGTGTGTGTGTGTGTGCGTGTGTGTGTCTGTGTGCGCGCGCAGGGCCCTGCGTGTGCGCAAGAAGACGGGGGGAGAGAACATGGCGGTGCAGGTGATCGGAGACCTGCTGGCGTCGGAGCTGGCCCACATGCAGCCCTACATTCGCTTCTGCTCCTGCCAGCTCAACGCCGCCGCCCTGCTGCAGAGGAAGACCAACTCCCAGCCCGACTTCAAAGACTTCCTCAAGGTGCTCGGCGCTCCACTCTGCCCCTCCAGTAACGACAAGAAAAATATTGTATTTTTAGGTTTTGTTTTTGTTTTTTTCACTCCATGCTACCGTACATTGACTCTACATTTACACTACTTACATTGTGCATTTTGAATAAATCACTGATTGTAATTTATTACTGATTACTGAAGTGTTTCTTAAAACAGTACTTGAAATGTACACACTCTCACTCTCTCATCCTGACTCTCACTCTCTCACTCTCACTCTCTCTGAGCAGAAGATAGCCACTAACTACCGGTGTAAAGGGATGCCCCTGTCCAGCTTCCTGCTGAAGCCCATGCAGAGGATCACCCGCTACCCTCTGATCATAAAGAACGTAGGTGGACACCCATTTTGTTTTTTAAGCAAGTCATAAAATATATTTCTTGTTTAAAGGGGTGATACAGTGATACGGTAATCTCTTTTTGGAAATATGCCATCCTTTTCTCTTTTCATCTGTGATTGATTCTTTATCTTTCTTTCTTTCTTTCTTTCTTTCTTTCTTTCTTTCTTTCTTTCTTTCTTTCTTTCTTTCTTTCTTTTTTTTTCTCTCTCTCTCTCTCTCTCTCCGTCTCTCTCTCTCTCTCGCTCTCTCTCTCGCTCTCTCTATTCGTCTCTCTCTCTCTATTCAATTCAAATTCAACTCTCTCAGATCCTGGAGAACACCGCCGAGGGCCACCAGGACCGCGCGGCCCTCCGGGAGGCCCTAGAGCGGGCCGAGGAGCTTTGCTCGCAGGTCAACGAGGGCGTCCGCGAGAAGGAGAACTCGGATAGGCTGGAGTGGATCCAGAACCACGTCCAGTGTGACGGTCTCATAGAGGTACGTAGCGACGCATAGGGAAGCGCGCGGTGTGAGGAATTGTACATTGTAAAACGCAAAGTCAAATTTGTGCTCAGTCAAACGATGGTTTTCCTTTACGTGGATCCTTTCTAGTTAGGGTTAGTGAGAATGTAACTGGGATGATGGGCTATAAAAATGAAATTATTATTAAATATCAAATCTACGTTCTTTGCAAATGTATGGATCCCCGGAGGTGAGCTGAACGGGATTATTCACATTCAGGTCAATCACACGCCCGTTTTTTAGGAAATCGGGCAGTTTCAGGCGATTTCTTAGCAGGGGGCGGGTCCCCAGCGGGGAATCGAACCCCAGGCGCTCAACCGGTCGAGCCGCACACCTGACCGTCATTCTGTCCTCCTCTCTCCTCTCCTCCCTCCCGCCGCCCCGCAGCACCTGGTGTTCAACTCGCTCACCAACTGCCTGGGACCGCGCAAGCTGCTGCACAGCGGGCGGCTGCACAAGACGCGCAGCAGCCGGGAGCTGTGGGTCTTCCTGTTCAACGACTTCCTCCTCCTCACCCACAGCACGGCCAAGTCCTTCTCCTCCTCCTCCTCCTCCTCCCTGGCCTCGGAGAAGCTCTTCAGCCACAAGGCCAACGTCCAGCTCAAGATGTACAAGACGGTGTGTGTGTGTGTGTGTGTCTGTGTCTGTGTGTCGTCGTTTGGTTTATTTGACGACGTTAATGAATATATTTTTAATGAAGTTCTAAATTACGTCAGTGTGACATTTTAATGAAGTAAGTTGTAAACCTTTTGTAAACTCTATTCACAAAAAAACCTGACCCTCAGGGGCGTTGTTTTTAATCACGAGTGAAACGATGCGTGTGATGATGGCGCACATCGTCACTCCCTCCGCTTATGACCGTCTGCTCAGCATCCGTCTCCATCTAGCGGTCTTTCTATCCTACCTGCCCTCCATCTTTTTTATGCATCCATCCATCCATCCATATCATTCAACCTTCTATCCATCCGTCGGGATAATGTACGGGTCATTATTGCGAAATAAACCCCGACAGGGTGATGCAGGACCCCGACATGAATTACGCGGATACTTACCGAAGAAATCTTGACACGGAATATATAACAACAAAAAAATGATTTTATTGATTTCAAAATGAATTTATTACTTCCACACTGTTCATAGCAGCGGTCTGCTATTCAGAAATAACAGACCGTCGTCCATCCGTCTCTATCGTTCATCCACGCATCTCTCTGTTCATCCGTCCCTACATCCATCTCTATCTATCCCTTCATCTCTCCATCCATCTCTATTCAGCATCCATCCATCTCTCCATCCACCTCCATCCGTCCATCTATCTCTATCCATTTCATCTCTCCATCCATCTCCATCCATCCATCCATCTCTCTCCATCCATCTCTATTCAGCATCCATCCATCTCTCTCTCTCCATCCATCTAGCTATCTCCCTCCATCCATCCGTGACTCACCCCTCTCTGTCTCCCCCCCCCCCACACACACACAGCCTCTGTTCCTGAACGAGGTGCTGGTGAAGAACCCCCCCGACCCCTCCAGCGATGAGCCGCTCTTCCACATATCCCACATCGACCGCGTCTACACACTCAAGACGGACACCCTGAACGAGAGGTACACACACACACACACAATCCATATCTCCGAGCCATACACACACACACACACACACCTTTTGTAATTGATTCAGCGATTGAACCGTTGTTATTCGCAGGACGACGTGGGTCCAGAGAATCAAAGCCGCCTCGGAGCACTTCATTGAGACGGAGAAGAAGAAAAGAGAGAAAGCGTACCAAGGTAAACGCACATAGCTATGAATTCAGCACGCGCGCGTGTGTGTGTGTGTGTGTGAACGATGTGCATACACAAGTGTGTTTGACTTTAGTCAAGGACCTGCTTTACATCAGGCTAAGAATGCTAAGTTTCAACGCTAACAACGTTTGCACACACACATGGTATTGTAAGATGCGTCGGATGAAAGCGTCCACCAAACGACGTACATTAACATCTTTCATTAATTTATCCTCACACTGAGGCCTGAATGACATATCAAACAACTGTACAGCAGGTGTGCTCCCAACACCTTTTCTTTTGAAACTTTTTCTTCTGTCCAACACTGTGTATTTGACTTTACTTTACCACCAGCGCGTTCCCTGAAGACCAGTGGCATCGGCCGGCTCCTGGTCACCGTCACGGAGGCCCAGGAGCTCAAAGCTTGCAAGCCCAACGGTAAAACCCCCTGCACCCTCTCACCCTCCTTACACACATACAGCCTCATATACTCCATAACCGCCCTGTACTCCATCACCGGTATCTCCATCATATTAGACCCGCTTGCCAGAATGGATATTTTTTCCCTGGATTTTTTTTTTTATTCCAGGGGAAAAAATCAAATATATCCGTTGGCAGTCATTTTGAGGTCTTTGCCTTGGACGGCTCTCTTCTGTGCTTATCTGTATCTTACCCCGGAGCCGTCCTTGAACTTGAAACTGGAATTTCCTTCGGTATTAATAAAGTATCCGTCTCTCTTTTTTAACTGAACTTATTTCCTAAGCTGGTGTGGTAAATTTTATAATTATTTTGGCTGAGAGAGTGCCAAGGGCAAAAAGCATTTCATTGCACTTTAAGCATTTCATTGCATTTCACTCTATTTTGCACATGACAAATAAAACTTGAACTTGAACTCTCCATCTGTGTCCTCAGGTAAAAGCAACCCGTACTGCGAGCTGACCATGGGCGCCCAGTGCTACACGTCGCGGTCGCTCAGCGACACGCTCAACCCCAAGTGGAACTTCAACTGTCAGTTCTTCGTCCGGGATTTCTACCAGGACGTCTTGTGCATCACGGTGTTCGAGAAGGACCAGTTCTCCCCCGACGGTCGGTGGTCCAATCTCACACACACACACACGCACACACGCACGCACGCACGCACGCACGCACGCACGCACACGCACACACACACACAGAAAGCATGTGCTAATGAGACTCGACTCCCGCGATTTCTTCAGATTTCCTGGGGCGCACCGAGGTTCCCGTGGCAACCATAAAGAAGGAGATGGAGAGCAAGGGCGCCGCGACCCGCCGGCTCCTGCTGCACGAGGTCCCGACCGGAGAGGTCTGGGTCAAACTGGACCTGCAGCTGTACGAGCAGCCCAAGTGAACAGCAGGACCCTTTACACACACACACACACACACACACACTTATACATATACATTCACACACACACATACACACACACACATGCGCACACATACACAATTATGTAATTAAAATAAAATATTTCCAGACCAGGACACAAAGATTGTCACACACGCACACCTGCACACAACTAACAAAGAAAAAATAGCTATTTCCAGACCAGGACATAGATTTATTGCACACAGATGAACACACACACACCTGGCGCACACACACCTAAAGTGCCTTCTTCTTCCCAATGTAAGTAGTCCCATTCTCTGTCCTGGATTACTCTCACGTGTTGCCATATACTGCCCTGAGCCAAGGTTACCCGTGTTGAGTGAACTCACACAGAGACAGGCGAACCTATAAAGGGTTTTATAAAAAAACAAAAAAAGCCATATTTTATTTGTCTTTTCCATTTGTAATTTTCTTCTTTAATTTATGAAATTGTTTTGTTCCCAGGAATTCATATGTTGGATGTTTTTTTGACGTTGGATGATGTATAACTGATTCACTTTATTAACTCAATATCTGCGGCTGTGAGGGTCTACAGTCTAATAACCACACACTGCCGTCCATGAATCCTGTCTGTGGGGTTAGAAGAATTTCCGTTCTTAATCCCATACTTATCCATGAGGGTGTGTTTTTAAAAAAAATATGTCTATGACACCATTTTTTTCGAATACATACTAATGCACATGTGACCAATTTGAACTGTTGCACACTACTGTACAAGGATGACTCGAGGCACGAAGCCTCCTATTGGCTGTCTTGGATGAGGCATGAATAAAACATACATTGAAAAAAAGCAATTCAGTGTGATTTGGTGTGTTGCTATGAGACGACTTCTTACTGAACTCAAACCAAGGGTCTTTTTCAAGTAGCATGAACAGGTAAGAATGGTAATGCATACATTTTTTTAAAAATGCATTGATATGTCATTTTTTTTACCCTTATGTGCCTTTTTGTCCCTGACGTGCCCCTGTAGACGGCCTGTAATGATCTGTATTAATGACATTAAAAGCAGTCATCTCTTCACAACCTTTGATGGACTAAGCATCATAAGAAATAAGACAATGATGAGGAGAGATGGCAACTCTCCTCGATCCAGTGTCAGAGACAGACTGCAAACTGTGAGTTTACGTAAGTGAGTTTATGGTGAATGAGTGTACAGGCGTACATGTGGAATACTGGGATGGAAGTGGAGAGGTTGTTGTGCAGCTGTTGTGTCAGCGTCATCTTCATGATCTTCTTCCTCTTGAAGACCAACAGCCGGTCTGATGGCATTTTCCGTCAGCTGAACATGTTGTTTTGATCTGGTGAGGTGTTAAGTTGGGCCTAGGTAAGACAAAAACAATGTTTACAATCTGGTTTTTACCATTTACTCACTTAGCAGACACTTCGATGAGTGACTTTCGCTGATTATTTTTTAGATGCATGTCCTTAAGGAACAGGTTAGAGTTAAGCACCTCTAGCTCAAGGATGCCTGGGGGGGTTTTGAACCCAGAACTTACACACACCCTGACTGACCAACAGACTCATGCACCCATGTGGTTATTCTGTCCTATCACATAGTATATGAATAAAAAAAACACTTGGTTATTCAATACCTGTGAGTTGACTTAGTCCCTCTCTCCAACGGAGACTCTCTATTGGCAGAGACGGAGGTGCGGTTTGCAGATGAAGAGGTTTGAGGTAGCGGGTCGGTCTGAGGGGGGGCCGGCGTAGTGACCGGACTGAGAGGGGATAGAATCTCCTTCACTTCTTCCCTTGTGTACCTGCGACCTTAAAATCGGTGGATTCAAACCATCAGAACCGCAGCTTTTCTCGACTCGATAATCAAGTGTCATGAACGACCGTCAGAGAGCAAAGTGTTTAGCGAGTGAGCTTCGAGATGATGTACCAGCATACCTGTTTCACAAGAGAGGACCGCTCTCTTCTCCCTCACCCTTTCACGCGAGTGCTGGAACAGTGGGTCCTTTAACACGGGCGTTCGGATCTAGGGATACAAAAAATCAGCGCCGTGCACAAAATGGCACCGGCGGTGGCAAAAGAGAAAACTGTTGAGTGCATTTTTGCGCAGATTTGCGCCCCCGCAGATATGAATTTGAAGGACTTGGACGTCCCCAAATGCCTATATGTACTAGATTCATAGGATACGCTCGGGTGTTGTGGAGTGCTGTGTGGTTGATGGCTGGTTTAAGCAGCCGCACCTGGCAGACGGATGAGACTCTGTGCGGCGGCGGCGCACCTGTGGTGCGTCGGCATGCAAGCAATCACGGCGCTACAGTATCTACAACAACATCTGCCTGTGAGGAGCCCAGCAAAGCCGCTTGCAACACGTGGCGTGTTGTGAAGCAGCAGACCGTGCCACACGCCACCTAAGTGGCTTTGCTGGGCTCCTCCGACACGCAAGCAGGTAGACGGTGTACAAGCCAAAAAAAAGTTGGTACGATGGCACAGCCAGAGCAGGTGTTAAACGAATGCATGTCGAGGTCTCTCCTCAATGTGTGTGTGTGGGTGTGTTGACAGCTGGTTTATCATGTGTGCCTTCATTGCCCCAAATGCACCGCAGATGTGCAGCCTCACCCCAACATTCACCTCAGCCAGAGTCCCATGCAGTCTGACTCAGGCCAGGTGAGGCTTGCTTAAACCAGCTACCAAGCACACACACACTCCACAGTGTGTCATTGTTGTTGGTGGTGGTGGTGGTGGTGGTCGGCGTTGTTGTCGTTTCCTCACTTGGTAGGCGTGTGGTTCGATGACGAGGAGGAACGGGTTGTACTCCTGGGGATCGTAGCAGTCCAGAGACACAAACCCCTGAAAACACACACACACACACAAATGACCGGGAGTTAGGGCAGAAACTAACATTTGATCGGCCACACTGAGTGCCCACCTCTACTAAATCTGGCACCTAAATAAAAGTAAAATTGTGTGATGTATACATTCTCCACACCACACTGCAAAGCCTGGGTTTTATGGCCTGCTGCCCCCCCTGCTGTGATATCCTGCTAAAATTCATCTCAACAAGCCACGGGTTAAAAGAACCAGACATCAGCAGAGCAACGATCATGAAGAATGCAAGCAACAGTGATGAAGATCTTTCTCTGTTCGGCTCCTGCGGTATAAGCTTCGAGCGTAATACCTTGGCGTTGCAGTGGCGCAGGTAGTCGGCGTACAGGCAGCGCAGTCTGTCCGCCTCGTCGCAGCACCGCCGGGAGACGCGCTTCTCCACCCGCCACTGGATGGGCAGCCACACGCACTCGGTCCACCGCTTGTGGAGCAGCTCCCTCCGGCGGAGCTGCGCCACGTCCCCGCCGGCACAAGTAGCCCTCCAGGTCCTCCATACCCACACACACCCGGGAATGCATTGTTTAATGCGGATGACGAATAGGATGAAACCCCCCCACCGACGGCGAGAAGATATTTGACACGTCCCCCAAAATCACCTTGATTAAGCCGTTTTCCACGTCCAGAATCGGTTGGAGAATTGTTCTTACTTCTCGGTTTTCCGCCTCCAACTGTGCCTGAGTGGATGATGACGTTATGTAATAATAACTCACATTGTGCAGCAGGTGTAACTGTCGGGGTAGTAGTTGCAGTACCTGTATTCGCCTCACGGTGTCATGGGAGAACCGGTCCCCCTGGTGACCACGTGGTGCCTCCTCTTTGCTCCCTGACCTTAAATGCTCTGCACTGATGCTGCTCCTAGTCCGGACCCTGGACCCGCTCCTCCTGCTCCCCCCCGACGCGCTCCTCCTCGTACCGCCGTGCCCATTTTCCAAAGAGCTCTGACGAAAGACATCCACAAGTCGGATTTTAAGCATGCATAAACATCCATGTTACTGAGACACTACCTTTACATTTACCCTTACAGTTGAATTCAGATATGCAGGTAGTGGTCAGGCATCTTGCTCTATGGATGCAGACTTTGGGGATTGAACCCAGTACCTTTTGGCTTGCACCCTATAGCCACCACACACACACACACACACACATATGAGTAGCCATCCATGTGTCTCTGACACAGCAGGACAGCAGTGGAGGAGAGGCAGCCGGTGAGACGTCGCGTCACTACCCAGAAACCCGAGCCGCTTCTCACCGTTACACACGCTTGTGTAGGACATGTATGTGGGTGGGCTGTCCACTCTGTCTTACCATGACTTGGAAACACATGGCAGCTCTATGCATTCATCTTACTTCATTATTTGTAAAATGTACACCTTGCAGACATGAGTTTGGAATTGCTTTAGGCCTATTGCTATTGTTTTTTTCCTCAATTGCAGTAGACTGATCCAAGCAGATGCATTGAGACGTGTGTCTGTCAATGAGAGTAACATGAAGCCTCGCTAGTCGTCCCTTTCAACGCCACTGAAGTCTCAATGCTGTACAATTAGACATGACACCCTATAGACAGAGAGGAGAGAGAAGGAGGGAGGGAGAGAGAGAGGGAGAGAGAGAGGTAGCCATGCACGGAGAGACGAGCGTTGTGTCCCATGTCCAACGAGCCCACTTGGCAGGGACACAATGACACAATGTATGGCTGCCCTGCTGGGGATGAAGGACCCGGTGATGAATTATTAGTTGGCAAGACTTAGCAGTCTAGCACTCTCAATGGGGACTGTTGTGTAGTGAGTGTGTGTGTGTGTGTGTGTGTGTGTGTGTGTGTGTGTGTGTGTGTGTGTGTGTGTGTGTGTGTGTGTGTGTGTGTGTGTCTGCCCTATATACCGACACAAAACAATGTATTGTTTTTTAAATGTTAAACAATATACTTGTATCGTACATACTTATTTCTATAATACACTCCTTTAAATGCATTTGTATGGTCATATCAGTAAGGCTGTAATGCAGACAGGAGTTGAGCAAATAATAATGCACACTACATTGCAATAGGCCTAATTAATTTTTAAGTGCTGTGCTGGATGTTTTATTTAGGCCTACCTCAGATTGCAGAAAGCTCAGAGGAGAGGAGGTATGGAAGGTGATCACACCCTCAGACATGGCTTTCCTCCTCGTTGACATGCCTAAATTGTACCAAAAAAATAATAATAAATAAATAAAAAGTAAAAAAAAAGTATCATCCGTCATTGCAGCTATAAGCATTCATACTTTAACCAATAGGGTTCAACATGTCAAGCCAGCCTCAAATCACTATAACGTGCAGACTTATAGCAGACGACTCCATTGTAGAAATAAGTTGAAGGGGTCTCCATGCTTACCGGGTTTTGACTTGAATGCGGGGGAGGAAAACCCTGCTGACCTGTTGGTGAGCTCCCGGTCTCCGGCCGTGCGTCCTGGTCCCGGTCTCCACGGGGTGCGTCCTGGTCCCGGTCTCCACGGGGTGCGTCCTGGTCCCGGTCTCCACGGGGTGCGTCCTGGTCCCGGTCTCCACGGGCTGCCGGAGGTGCGTCCTGGTCCGGGTCTCCACGGGGTGCGTCCTGGTCCTGGTCTCCACGGGCTGCCGGAGGTGCGTCCTCCTGGTCCAGGTCTCCACGGACTGCCGGAGGTGCGTCCTCCTGGTCCAGGTCTCCACGGACTGCCGGAGGTGCGTCCTGGTCCAGGTCGGACTGCCGGAGGTGCGTCCTGGTCCGGGTCTCCACGGACTGCCGGAGGTGCGTCCTCCTGGTCCAGGTCGGACTGCCGGAGGTGCGTCCTGGTCCAGGTCTCCACGGGCTGCAGGAGGTGCGGTTGTCATAGCAGTGCGTCACGCACGCAAAACAAGGCAGCAACATAACGCGCAGGGGCGAGGCTAGCCCATTTTTAGGGGTGCTCAAGCACCCCTAAAAACAGGCTCAGCACCCCTAAAACGTGGGTAAGAAATGTTATTCTAAAAATTGTGTTTGTCTTTGACAGGGTTAAATAATGTCCAAAACATACTCCGTAGTTTGTGGTTTAAAATGTATATGTTAAGGACGAAAATGAAAACATCCCCGCTTAGCAAATGGTATCATCCTCTTCTCACCCCTCCTTCTCCTCTGCGCCGCTCCGCAGCCCGACCGGCGTCCAGCGCGACTCACGCAGAGTGAGATCTGTTTAGTTGTAGTGTTGTGAATCAACTCAGTAAGTGCTCCAAAGCTGTCTCACACTTCTTTCCTTTTACCGAGAGTTGTTCCGATTCCGATACCATATCGGTGAGTGCTGGAGGCACCGTTTACCAGTTAGCTCTGTTAGCCCGGTTAACTCCGTTAGCGCCATTAGCGCGGCTACAGTCGAACTGGAGTCCATTTATTAAGCAGAAACAGCAGCGCCACAAGTACCTGTGTAGTGCGTACGTGTGTCTCTGTTGTTAAAGTTGTTGCGAATTAATAATAACATATGTATCAACAGGCTGTAATATCTACACATAGCCACAAAGGAGTAGAAATAAATATACAAGTTGTATTTACCCGACCTGACCACATGATGGCGGCAAACATAATACACTGGGGCGGGCGTACAACACTAGCCATTATGCGTCACAGAGGCCACGCCTCCTGCCCAGAGACTACCGGGCGGAAACATCCGGGGGAAGCCAGGAGCCCGCAAGTAGCCCATCTGGAAGGACGCAAAACTTAGGGGGCTCTCCACGCGTGATTAATGCAATACCCCTCCATATTCTTCATAGATTAAATACTAAACCTAAACAAATAAAGTGAGTTAAAGCGTTTCCTGTGTCGGCGGCCTTCTTCCTCGGAACACAACCCCCACAATCTGGTGACTACCCGACGTGATTCGAGGCGGAGAGGCTTTATTTTGGAACTTTGGCCGCACCGCAGCGTACGACTCATCAGCTCTGCCACAAGGCCTAAAAAGAGGTAAGCAGTGCCCATTGCTCAGGCTAAAACTGCACATAGATAGATATAGGATTATTAGGTGACAGAGCTGGCTAGCGTACGTTGTTGTAAAGCTTTGGTTCTCCTGGCTTGACCACGCGAAAACGAGAGACGGCTGGCTTGACCGCAGTGTAGACCCAAGGGTTAACTTTTAAAATAGCACTATAAATGCGGGCTCAAGTCCTCAGGATTGTTTTTTCTTGTTTAATTGGTCAAAGGTTGTGACCTAATATGATAGCGTGGTGAACTCGGAGGTGGAGTGAGGAGATCGAGTGGTTACAGATTGCTACTAACATCAAATGCACAAAGAACTACGCTAACCTGCATGAAACATAATAGAATTGGTGTGACTAATCCTGCATGTGCTAACGCTTGCTAACTTTGCTAGGGTGCATCTTAGCTTTGTCTGCAGAATATGGTACATGTAACTGACGATAGCCCACCACGTGGGTTATCTCATATGGGCCTTTTGTTCCTCATAGAGGGATGGTAGCATTCCTGTGCTATTAGCCGCAAGCTACCACGTGGGGATAGCGGACATGCTAGGTATTTAGAACTGAAGATAGCCCACCACGGGGGGTTGTTTATGACTCATTGTTCTCCAAGGGGGATGGTAGTTCCTGTGTTCTTAGCCATATGGCTTACATGGGAGGCTAATGGCCAGCTAGCTGTAAGAGACAAAGTACTCATCTTTCACTCCAACCTATAGACATATACCTAACAGTGCAAGTGGAGTTGGAGCACTTGTACATATGGGCATACACATAGTTGGACATATACACTATATTATCTAGGAAGATATAAAGTGTGCACACTTAGGAGTAGTTCTAAGCTATAGTAAGACCACAGGGAGCATAGATAAGATTACAAATCCCCTGTAAGCCATTTTGGGAGTTTACTTAGTAAACCCCCACTGGCCAAGACTTCCCCCCCCTCCCCCGACGACTGCCCCTGAAGAATTCCTCGTGGGGGACAAAGGGAAATGGCGTTGACCAGTCTATCATTTACTTCGCGAGACGCCATTACATTGCGCGAGTGTGCTAAGTGTGAATGAAGTTGTGCGCTCCTAGAATGCAAGGGGAGAAGGCCAGAATGAAGGCAAATACAATAATTCGGTTTAATGTTATTTTCTAGACTTTTAAGTTTATAAATAACTATGTTAACAGATGTCATTACTCCGATAATAAAGTGTTGTTGTGTAAAAACTGATTATTCATAAGCATCAACTTGTCAGTAATATGACAGTGTTCAAATTGACATTAACTCTTTGTTTTATTCTTTCCTTTAACCTTAAGAGAAGGATGGGGACCTCCATGTCCTTTGCCAAAGACAGATCATGAACATCTTTTGTTTTTATTAATTATAAGGTTAACAAAGGAGGAAAGGAATGTTGGACATGACACAATGAGATGGGGACAGTAAGTGGTGATTCTTAAAACAAAAGGATTTATTTAGAAAGTCAGAGGGAAGTAAATAGAAGGATAGAAGAAGAGATGAGGGGTAAGAAAAGTTAGAGAAAGGGTAGAAAAGTTAGAGAAAGGGTAAGAAAAGTCAGGGAAAGTGTAAGAAAAGTTTAGAGAGAGAGAGGGACAGAGAGCAGAGATAAAGCAGGGTGGCAATAGAGCCGCAGGAGGTAATTCTAGATAAGGAGATCTAACAAAGGAGGGAGGCATTATAGGGTTATGTAGGGGTTTACCCTATAATAGTAGTGGTAATAATAATAATGATGTTAATAATAATAATTAACAAAATAATAATAATAGACATAATGAACATAATAAAGAAAGCGCTGCGAACATTAGAAAGGTTAAAGATCTGTTGGGACATAGAAAATACATATGTAGAGGCTAACTATATGTCTGTTATTTGTTTTTGTTTCCTGTTGATTTGTTTTCTTTGTGTATTTGTTTTATACTTTTAACTGTTTGTGTAAGTGTTTTGGTGCTTTATAGACAATAGCAGACCAACAGCTCAGTTACGTCACATGAAGCCCCGAACCCCTGGTACCCCCCTCATGAGTCTTTGCTGCATAAGATGGTTGATGGGCATAATCGGCCCTATATGATAGTTTCATTTAAATCAGAAGTTATCTCCTCTACCACTCGTCCACAGTAGTCCAGGGGTCAACCAGCGCTGGGGGCCGTTATGGTCCAGGACATTCCCTCTCACCAAACTGAGATGTGGAGCGGCCCTAATGACGATGTGGGAGTGTAGGTAGTGTCATAACCTGATACACAAGTGTTGGGGTTGTAACAATTAAACACAAGTCAATTTGTAGGTTGCTCAGTTTACTTCCATAATGTGGTGTCAATTGTCTTGTTTTTATGTACGATGTTTTGTTTTTGCTCAATGATGCTGACCGTTGCTAAGGCTATGATTCTTAGATGGGCCGGAGTGTTTTTACCTGGGACACACACCACAGGTGCCATTTGATTATTAGAGGTGACTTGGACGATGACAATGAGGAAATTGAGGTTGGTTTATTTAGAGGTATACCCATTTTTAAGTAAGCAAAACTATTCAATGACTATGTGTGACTACATATATATTCAATTTTCACTTCATTCACCATATTCACCTATTGTTTGACTCACCTTTGTATGCACGTTGGTTTTGATATAACTTTCACATATGGTTTGAACTACTTGGATTAGTAACGATATAAGATCATTAAGATCATTTAGGATTTGGACATGCCTGATCTATAATTCCATAATAGAAACAACTGTCTACATATTGTTTGTTGTATTGTGTTAGATGTTTTTCTGCAAAGATACTGGTTGGTTCTGGTCTCTCTTCACCTCAGGACAATGGAGGGGGGGTCCATTAGAGAGAGGACAGTTGATCTGGGGTTCCTGCCCTAAATGGACTCAGAGACTCATATCTGGACATTGAAATGGACTGCATACACAAAATGAAAAGCAGGAACATTGCTTCCTGTTACCAGCGGTTGATAAGTTTCATATTAGGAGACAACATGGCTGACAGTCTTATCTGAATGTGATGTGTTTTTACACTCTATATTTCTATTTTTTTTTAATTCTTTTAATGATTGATTATTTACAAGTGATTGGTGTTGAAAGATGTTAACACTCTGTAATGATGATTTGTTGTGCATTGACAGTGATTGGATTGCAGAGAAGTGCTTCATCCTGAGGGGGGAGAGATCTTCTCTAGATTAGGAAACCGTCATGATACTCTTTTTTTTTTCATCTCCTAGAGGTGGTTTTCGACTGGATGATGGTAACCCGACCTGGACAGACCTCTCTTCAGCTGCTGAAAGGGTAACTGGGAAGAGCTCTTCCGGTTGGGTGAGACTAGCTCATGAATTTGGCCTTATTAGAACAATTAAATAAGTTTTACCTAGTCTAAAAGTAAATTAAAATAATGTGGGCATAAGATTCAAAGGTAACGCTAGAAGACTAAATAGTTGTTCCAAAAGCTTGATAAACTAGGACCTAGAATCACTGTCATATACATATATTTTATGATATCAATATATAAAGGCCAATACAAGCAGGAAGAATGAATGCAACATGCTTAACTTTGTGTTAATTTTGCGTGACTTTTTCAAAGTCACGAGGGAGGAATAAGTAGTGTATTTTATTTTCAAGGAGGGAAATATTTTTGCATTTTATTTACAAGGGGGGAATAAGTAGTGTATTTTATTTTCAAGGAGGGAAATATTTTTGCATTTTATTTACAAGGGGGGAATATTTGTGCATTTAGATTTTTTGTTTTTTTTGTTTTATTTGTTTAAGTGTTGAATTTGCATAAGTCAGACATATGTTCTTTAAACATTTGCAAGGACCTGCTTAAAGTAAGCATTGGGAAATACTTCAGCAATCTGTTGGGAAAGGATCTAATGCACAAGCTAGTTTATTGATATAGTAAATTGGGAATTACTACGCCAACGCCTAATGCTGTTATGCTGTGTTTAATACCTTAACTTGTTAGCTTTTTCCACCGCCGTGTCAAAACTACAGCGCCAACACCGGGTGGTGCAGCAGATACCCATCAAACAGCGGTTTAGGTCACAAGGAATGGTGGAAAGAGTGAATGGGACATTCAAGAAACTAACAACATTTCTGAGAACAGAATTTCAGAGCCGAAGGACGAACCACCAACCAGGGTGGAGACAGGTGACCAGGTGTACCTGAGAGTGTTCAGGGGAACGCCCTGACTTGATCAGGCTTGGTTACATAGAGTGGTACCTGATTTCCTGGAGTTCGGCACCTGTGTCTAGGAGGACATGGCACCTGTTTTACTTGAATGTTGAATTATTAAACACACAGTATGGGTCACGGTTGTCATTACAAGGCAGTTTAAATTCGGATGTGTTATGCTGTTCTCCCATGATTGCTTTAATAATGAGACGGATGAATTTCTTTGATGCTACTGGAATATGTTCTGACTACTGGTGATGAGTGGATCCGTGGGGAAGGCACACATGGGTACGTGTTAGTAACCTTGGCGTGTGGGCCTTGCCTATGGATCACAAGATGGGCATTACATTTGTGAACTGTCCGACCTGAGGTTGGCTACGGATACAGGGAATAACACTGATGATGTTTGAGAAACCTGCGTGCATGGAAGCCACCTGAGCCATTGCATGCATGTCCACAGGGCGTTTTTTAGTTCTATATAGGTTTACTGTTCCTTATACCTGGAGGTATTCGATTTTGGTCATACATGCATATAAATATTAGAAGGGATTTCTTATGATGAAACTACTATGCATTTATTGCTGTGCCTTTGTGTCCTCAGGATACTGTGATGATGGTATGACATTGATTGTATGATGTGATGATAATTTGGCTACGGCCCATGTATTCTTTGAGAACCAAGGTGAATGCCGTCCAATTTAGAGATGCGACAGGTAAGTTACGCAATTTACGTAACTTACGCAATTCACGTAAAAAACTTACGTAATTTGCGTAGGTTACGTAAATTTGTAAGTTTGCAATTCGCGTAAATAACTTACGTAATTTGCGTAACTTACGCAATAAGTTACGCAATTTACGTAAATAACTTAATTGCGTAAGTTACGCAATTCACGTAAATAACTTACGTAATTTGCGTAACTTGCGCAATAAGTTACGTAACTTACGCAATTCACGTAAATAACTTACGTAAATTGCGTAAGTTACGCAATTCACGTAAATAACTTACGTAAGTTACGTAACTTACGCAATTCACGTAAATAACTTACGCAATTTGCGTAAGTTACGGTAAATTGCGTAAGTTACGCAATTCACGTAAATAACTTACGTAATTTGCGTAATTTACGTAACTTACGCAATAAGTTACGCAATTTACGTAACTTACGCAATTTACGTAAATAACTTACGTTATTTGCGTAAGTTACGTAAATTGCGTAAGTTACGCAATTCACGTAAATAACTTACGTAATTTGCGTAAGGTACGCAATTTACGTAACTTACGCAATAAGTTACGCAATTCACGTAAATAACTTACGTAATTTGCGTAAGTTACGTAAATTGGGTAAGTTACGCAATTCACGTAAATAACTTATGTAATTTGCGTAAGTTACGCAATTTACGTAACTTACGCAATAAGTTACGTAACTTACGCAATTTACGGAAATAATTTACGTAACTTACGCAATTCACGTAAATAACTTGCGTAAGTTACGCAATTCACGTAATTTGCGTAAGTTACGCAATTTACGTAACTTACGCAATAAGTTACGCAATCTACGTAACTTACGCAATTTACGTAAATAGCTTACGTAATTTGCGTAAGTTACGCAATTTACGTAACTTACGCAATTTACGTAACTTACGCAAATTACGTAAGTTATTTACGTGAATTGCGTAAGTTGCGTAAATTGCGTAACTTATTGCGTAAATTGCGTAACTTACGCAATTTACGTAAGTTATTTGCGTAAGTTACGCAATTTACGTAAATAACTTACGTAAATTGCGGTAAGTTACGTAAATTGCGTAACTTACGCAAATTACGTAAGTTATTTACACAATTTACGTAAATTACGTAAATAACGTTAACAACGGTAACAACGTTAATAATGTTAATAACGTAAACAATATCAAAAACCTTTCTCAATCAATACATTCTCATGAAATATAACATGAAGCCCTGCCAGTGGTGCGGCGTTTGGACCAGAGTGAAAACAAACGAAACGACACATCACTGTATACCACCAGTATGTGTGAAAACACTCACTGTGGCTTTTTAAATTAATTGTTATTTATTCATAGATTTATATGTTATTTTTCAGTTGTCTGACTATCAAACCAGACAATAAAATAAATTAAATGTTTTTCTTTTGCTGTATTCATTCATGTTTTACAGAGGATTTAACCTGAACCAGGCTTTGCAACAATAATAATCACATCACATTCATGGGGGCATAGTATATACTAACTCCTAGCGTTACTCTGTGTGTGTGTGTGTGTGGTGTGTGTGTGTGTGTGTGTGTGTGTGTGTGTGTGTGTGTGTGTGTGTGTGAATAATAAAGTTATTTTTCAATAGACATATTTTTTGTTTTTGTGTGAAAAAAGGGGTGGTGGCAGTGGGGCTCATTGGGTGCTCACTCAGCACCCCTAAAGCTCTGACCCTAGAATCGCCCCTGATAACGCGCATGAGGCGCTCAGGTCACACGCAAATGTAGTCCAAGGGTTTAGTGATTTGCCCAACAAAGCGACTACTTATAAAGTTTGGGCTTCAGAATGAGAAGTTGACTTACAACGTTTTGTTTTTATTTTTATTTTTGTATTTATTTAAAAAATATATATATTTTTGTATTTTTTTATTTTATTTTTTATTTGTCACTTAAAAATACAAAATGTAGCCTATGTTTCGTTGTTAGGTAAGCCTAACAATGAAACAAAAAAAAGCCTATAGGACTATATAGTAGTGGCTGATCTCCATATTAAACGTAAAAGTCAAAACGACACACACACACACGACGTCACGCGCCCTACCTCGGTTGTAGCCGCCGGGCGGTCTTAATGCGCAGGTGTCACCCAATAGGTGTCACCTTTTAACATTCACGCTTAGGCTCCCAGGGCGACCTCATGTTGTAGGTAAGGCTATTATTAAGCAGCAGAGAGAGAGAGGGAGAGAGACCAGCCCAGCAGGCATAGCATATATTTTATTTGTATTTATTTGTATTTTTTTAATATATAGTTTCCGTTGCCCAGAGGACTTCATGGATTGGTGGACTTCATTGGCAGCGAGTATTGCCTTGCTCTGGCTTCTGTGTTTTATAGACGGTAAGAGACCCTGGTTTGCTCAGGTGTGGGACCTTCCTCCATCACTGGCAGCGTGCGGCGCTGGCCTCCCGCCCTACTGCGGTATGGATCAGCTCGTAGGCCGTTAGCGGCTCGCCGTGCAGTTAGTAGGCTCTGCGTAGAGATGAATTGCATTGAAATGTGTGCGCCGGTCTGTAGGGACTTATAGGCTATTAGGTCAGTTAAGGTCGCTGTGATAGGGATTGTGTGTGTTTAAAGTGTTTGGGAGTGTGTGTTTTTTTCGTGGAGGAGACATCTCCAAATGACATGAGCTCTCCTTAGGGATTTATGGCTATAAATGAGAAATGAGCACCCCCACACACACACACACACACAAGCCAACAGCAGACTATAGGCTATTCATTCACACTTTCAACCAACAACTTTTCTGGCATTTTAGTATCTAAATACCCCCCAAATCATTTCTTGATGATGTTGAATGAATTATTCAACTACTGCAGCCTTCTTATCATAATCATCTTAAATCTTAATTATTAATGCACTTTTAAAATGTTAATGTCTTATCTTGCTTTTATTCTGTGATTTGATTACATTTGAATGTAATGCCTTAATTTTATTGTCTTATTATCTTGCTTTTATTCTATTATTTAATGACATTTTAATGTAATGCCTTAATTTTAATGTCATATTATCTTGCTTTTTTATTCTGTGATTTAATGTCATTTTTTATGTATTTCTATGCCTCTGTAAAGCACTATGAGTTGCCCTGTGTATGAATGGTGCTATACAAATGAACTTTCCTTGCCTTGCCTTACTTGGCATGGTCATCTTAAATGGCCACGATGACCATGATGATGATGATGATGATGATGATGATGATGATAGGCCTGCTAAACTTTAATCCAGTGGCAGACGCCGTGGGTGTTAATCGGACCCGACTCGCCGGGACACCTGACCCCGGTGACCTCTCTTAATCTCCGCAGGCCACGCGGTGCTGGAGCTGCGGCTGCTCTTCCACGCCCTCACCAAGGCGGCGTGCCACCTGTACCTGGCGCTGCTCCCGCTGCGCCGCGCCGCCAGCCACTTCGGCGACAGCGTGCGGTACCTCGTCAACCACGCCCAGCATCAGCATCAGCACCAGCATCCGCATCAGCAGCCCCCCCCGCCCCTGTCTCTGTCCCAGGGGTACTCCCAGCATGACCACCACCAACACCAACACCATCATCCGCCCCCCGCCAGGAAGGGCACGCTGCACTTCATCGAGGCCATGTGCGTGGTGTGCGAAACGGTGCCCAACCTGATGTGCGCGGGCGCTCAGTGTGGGCGCCGCCCTGTGCCACGCCATGCAGGGGGGGATTTTACGTGCTGGCCGCCACGCTGCGCGTCATCCAGGCCAACCTGTTCTCGCAGGTGAACGGGGAGAAGGAGAGGTGGGACAAGGAGCGCCACCGGGCGAAGGAGAGCGAGAAGAAGATGAACTCCAAGGTGCTGGAGTACATCTCGGTGTTTTGCCAAGACCCCGTCACCGCCCTGCGCATCAAAGTGGACGTGCCACCCGTCTATAGATAACATATATATATATGTGTGTATATGTATATATATATAGGGGGGGGGGGGTATGTGATCATGCTTTCTATTGGCTGACTGGCACTGAAGAGGCCTTCGTGTTAACCGCTATATGGGTGTTGCAAAGTATTGATTGGGTGTGTAGGACCTAATGGTTGTTAATTGAATGAAACCTGGAGACCCAGGTTATGAAAGTATGAAAAACATTGGTTGTAACGCAACCTGTGAAGTGTATAGGCCTATAATTAAGGTGCATTTCATTTTATTACATTCTTTACAAATACTGACATACAGAAATCCAAAATAAATCTCTCAAACCTACATTTCTATTCAAATGTGTGTTACAACTGGACAAAGTTGGCATATCCTTTGGCCGACTAGATTATGTCATCTAATTGCACAAATCAATTGTTCAATTGATCTAATTCCAGCAAGCTTTCTTGAAACAAAAAGGGAATTGTTCAAGTTGCCAATGAATGACATTCACAGTAGTACAATTAATTAAGGTAAAAAAGTAATAAAGAAATCTTAACAAGGTCAGTCATGGGGGTCATTTAAAATCAACGGGTATTGCTGCAACAAAAGTTTTTTTTCACTTTAAAGATGGCCGTGTTAAACTTGATAAGATTTCCACAACGTCTCAGTGACAGGAAATGTGGGGGAAGGTGGACAGATATGGAGCACAGCCAGGTATTAGAGGAGGCACTGGTAGCAGAAGGCACTTCGTCTGACGGCTAGAGAGACAGAGACGAGGAGGAGGGGCGGGACAGACGAGCGATACTGCAGGTGGATCCTTCCAGTGTGAGAGAGGAAGAGTGTGGTTGTCTAAAGTCTGGGGTCTGGTGCCGACAACACGCTGCAAAGTGGGATTTTACCACCTAGAGTGAAAGAAGCAACAGAGAAGAAATGAAAAAGCGACACATCAAAACATGAATCTTCAAAATGTTTGAACACATTTTTTGGTGGTCAGAAAATATTTATATTAAAATGACTTTACAGTCAAGGAATAAGCATTGTATTATCAATATTAACATTAAGATTAACATTAAAATTAAGAAAGATTATTTTAGAAAAGTAAATCCATAGAATAATAGAAACAAAGTCATTGCAGCCAGTTGAAGCGGCCCTATAGCGGACACTAGCTTACGTACACAGCATGTCTCCGATTCTTCGCACGGACGACTTCTTAACGCCGTACTCCATCCGCTCATCCACCCTGAAACCGGACAGTGTCAGGTAAACGCACAAGACTCACTTCCCCGCAGAAGATGAGCTTAGGGCCCCGACAGATTTACTCAGGGGGGGGTTAATCTCATCACTCACGTCCTTAACTTGGTCACCGCCTCCAGTCGCAGCAGAGACGCCAAAGCGTTTTTCTGCGTGTCGGAGGAAAGGGCTTCGTAGGTCTGGAGCTCACCTGTGTGTTATTAGTGCACTGCATTATCATTATTACGTATTGCATTCAATTATATGATGATGATGAAATTATATGATCATCATCATCATCATAGGAACAAAAGCCTGTGTCCCCAAGTGTCACTTGAAATATTTAGTTACAAAACTACATGGCGCTGATCTGTGCTCTGAGATTTTGTGTTAAATCTCACATTTTGACAGATAAACACAGATCATTGGATGAAGACGGGATTCTTCCCTTTTATACCCATGTATCCAATATATACACAAAATCCACCCCATCCATAGCTTATGATCCACAGCAGGGGTACTGATCTCAAAACACACAGTTCAGTTCTCACCCATTCACACTGACTCCTTACCTGAGAGGATAAGGCCGGTTGCTAGCTTTCGTACGGCGGTGACAAACTGTTTGTCTGAGAATGTGTGGACTCCCTCTGCACACAGATGACTGTATACAACCTGAAAACAACAGAACAAATGCACAAACAAATTGTGACATTTAAATAAAGGACTCTTAACCACCTTAGGTCAACTATCATGTAACCACTATAATACATCGGTAGTATCAGTAGGATTGATCTTAGGTACATGCCGGTGTTGTGATAAACTGAGCTGTACCTGCTCAGGATGGGCTACCTAACAAGTCTGTCAACATGTTTAAGCCTGCCCATCATCTTGAGCTACCTAGACTGAAACTACATCAGGAGCTTATGTAATTCATATTTGAATTCATGCTCAGCTACGTTATAGTATGGACTTTTACATAGCACCCTGTTCTAAATCAGTCTACTTACCAGTGGACAATGAAACAAAGCTAGACTTATTTAGACTACTGTGGTCCATACCACGGTTGTAGACACTTTGAATGAACAACTATTTTAGTTTGCTTTAATTGAAGTAGCTTGCGACAAAGCAATATACATCATCAGACTAATACATTGGTTAAAATAATCCAGACTTTAACAAAACCTAGGTTAGATTTATTGCTTGTAATAATGTGTATTGGGACGAGGGAGCTCAGTGTGACGACTGTGGGTTCAAGCTACGGGTATCTAGCCCATCCTGAGCGGGGAGCTCAGTTTGTCAGAAGACGGGCATGTGACCTGGTAGGAGTCCATGAAGGGTTGTAGAAGTGTCTTCAGGAAGGACACGGTCCGGCGCCCTGCATCAGTCACCAATATTTCGTCTTGGCTGGACTGGATGGCTCCGGCATTCCCCAGCAGGGAGCACGCCTCCTCGAAGTCCTGATGAACACGTCACATGACCGCAGGTTTATCCGTCAGCTGATACACTTCTGGAATTGGCTGCTCGTAAAGAGCTTCCTTAACGGCAACGAGTGTCAGCAAATGAACGGTCATTTCAAAAATATGGTACTAAATATGTCACCGATATGTTTGTGATGTAGTATGTAATAATATTAATAATAATACTTGTATATGCTTTATTGGCATGAGCGTTTGATCAATATTGCCAAAGCAAATGAGAAACATTAAAGAGCAAAACAAAACAAAACATGCTGTAAAAAACAACCCCAAAAATGATTCAATCATTAATGATCTCTAAGTGATCATTAATAACCCCATTCACTTTAGAAATAAGATGACTTAATAGAAACCCACTTGCCCAGGCGTTACCTGAGAGGACTGTCCGGGGGTGAAGACGAACTCGTTGGAGAAGACGTCCAGGAGGAAGATAAAGAAGGCCAGGAGCTCACCTGGAGACGGAGCAGAGGATCAAGAGGAGTGTGTGTGTGTGTGTGTGTGTGTGCATGTGTATTTCAAGTTTTTTACTTTATTTATAAGGCACAGTGTGTATAAGGTCTGCCTGTCTTGGTTTATGTGTGTGTCTTTGAAGAGTAAACAGGAGTAAACATTCCCAAACACATCCCTACATTGTATGTTTCCTGTAGAAGTTGACCCAGCATGTGTGTGTGTGTGTGTGTGTGTTGCGTATAGACCACTCTATACGATGATACACTTACTTCGCCTCCTGCTTGCTGTGATGTGCATGGCGACCGCTAGCATGGCGGGCCGCACAAACACGTGCAGCGCCTGGTTCCGATAGGACGCCACCATGAGCACCGCCACTGCTCTCCAGGCCACACCCTCCTCCACACTGATTGGCCGTCTCCCCCCAAAGCCCTCCTCCTCCACCAGGAAGACTTGACCTCCTCTTCGTTGAACCAGTGAGTGATGGAGAGCCATGCTGGATGACATCACCTCGTCTGACTCCCTGGTTCCCGCTAGAGAGAGACGAGTACAGGGTCCTCCTTAGAAATGTGTAAGTGTGTGTGTGTGTGTGTATGAAGGGCATTTTCAAAAGTTTGATTTAGTTCATATTTAAGTAAACATTAGTAGATATTAGTTTGCGATGGTTCATAATTGTGTATCTGTTTGTGCGTATGTGTGTGTGTGGAAGGGGGGGGGGGGGGGGCGGGTTTACATGTGTCTGTTGGGTATGTGCGTGTGTGCTCACACTTGACAGTGAGACGGTTCAGTGAGGTCCCTTCAGGGTAATGGACTTAGGGTGTTTTAATCCCCCGGGACGCCTCCTGAGTGAATCTGAGCACTTGTGCCAACTTGCATTCATCTAATCTGTCTGATCGTCCCAACAGACCCGAGTCAAAAAGCATTTAGTGTACCGCAGTGTGAGATGCTGACAGATGCCACTGAACTCGCCTTGCCTTGCCCAGTTGTCCTGTGCAATACAAGGTGTTGTACATACACACCCTAGTGGCCAGATAGGGGCTTACTGAAAGCATGCCTTGCTTTAAATGACTTTATACATGCATTATACATATGCATTTGTACAGCTTTGCACTCTAGCTTACTGCAATATGTGTTGTATACAGGGACGTCCTTAGGGGAGGGTAAGTTAGGATGATTCCAGGGGCGCAGCACTGACGGGGGCACCCCAGAGGACACTGGTATTATTAAAACTACCGGTATATGCAAGTACATTTTGGCGAAATAATGATTCATATTTTTTTTAAGGTTATTTTTCGGATTAAATCATCAAATTAAATGCACATTTGGTTTGTTTAATAAACGTCGATAACGTAAATTACGTAAATTGCGTAAATTACGTAAATAACGTAAATAACGTAAATAACGTAAATAACGTAAATTACGTAAATTACTTAAATTACGTAAATTGCGTAAATAACGTAAATTACGTAACTTACGCAAATTACGTAACTTAAATCATCAAATTAAATGCACATTTGGTTTGTTTAATAAACGTCAATAACGTAAATTACGTAAATTACGTAAATTACGAAAATTACGAAAATTACGAAAATTACGTAACTTAAGTAAATAACGTAACTTACATAACTTACGCAAATTACATGAATTATGTAAATTACGTAACTTACATAAATAACGTAACTTACGCAAATTACGTAACTTACCTAAATAACATAACTTGCGCAAATTACGTAACTTACCTAAATAACGTAAGTTACATAAATAACGTAACTTATGTAACTTACGTAAATTAAAATAGCTAATAGAAGTTATAGCAAATTCGAACATTTGGAAGTTAATCACTTTTCAACTGTTGGTGAGGTTAAAACGTTAACTTACTTACTATAACTTACTTACTCGCTAGATTACTAACCCTTTATTACTTCACGACAAGAAATGTCTCTGCTGTCTCCAGTGTGTGCTGCCGTCTCTCGCATATCTGAATTCCATTGGCCGAAAAATCTCGTCCATCATTCATCCATTCATCCATCCATCCATTCATCCTGTGCACCAACATTCGTCCACCCACCCACCAGGCCAGTTGAGATGAGCTCCAAAGTCCAGCGCTTGCTTCCGGAGCCAGAGGGTGCTTTGGGTGAGCGTCTCCCAGGCCAGGCCCTCCTGGACCAGGGTGGCGATGGGGCTGCAGAGCAGCGTGCACGCCATGAGGGACCAGGGGCTGAGGACCGAGCCCTGCTCCTGGACCCGCACCACGCGATGCGCCAGCCAGCTGACGCCCGCCTGCATGTCCTCGCTGGGCTTCTGGGGCAGATCGCTGGGTGGGTCAAGTCAAGTCAAGTCAAGTTAATTTATTTATAAAGCACATTTAAAAACAACCAGCGGTGACCAAAGTAAAAAGGGCTGACAGTACAGACAGAAAGCAACAACAAAAAATATGGGAGACCAGATGGAAATGAGCCAAAAATGTCATGATAACACATCAGTTGGACGAAAGGTCTGCCATCAAGTGACATGAATGAAATATGCATTTCATTCATATTTAGCAGATGAATCTGAATTCACTATAAGAGTGAACTACATTTTGCCGATGGATACCTCCACGACAGACACTGTGACTCAGTCGACCTCCCTAGCCATTACACTATTCCCTTATTTCTGTCGCCACATATCTGTTTCAAATTTCAAAGCAGTGGCAGTCTTTTACTACACTAAGAACATCAGTCTTATAGTTAGATATAAGCCATACACACATTGACCGTGGGTGCTGGGTGAACGAGCCGGCAGAACAGGTTTTTTTTAGGTAGGGCCCTGCACACGAGATATCATTTAGATGAAATCAAATCTCGATGTGCGGGCTCTACCATGGCTGCATTTCAATAGCCTCCTAACAACACACACGTGGAGTCGTAGCTTGTGGTGTTGTGTAGTAGTGTGTGGTGTTGTGTAGTAGCATGATGTGGTGTTCAGTACCGGGGTAGGAGGTTGTAGTGGTTGCGGTTGATCCTGCCCTGGCACAGCTGTCTGACGGACAAAGCCTGGCCAAAGTTCACATGCATGCAGCCGTAGTTCTCCTGCAGGACACTGCTAGCCTTCAGCAGACCCTGTGGAGCCAAGACATACATCAATGATTACAGTTATAGTTTTTTTCAATTGAATAATTTCGATTAAATTGCAAGGCAACAGCCGGCTCGTCAGGAGCAGTTAGGGTTAGGTGTCTTGCTCCAGGGACAACAAACCCTGGTCAGGGGTTGTCCAGGGGATGTCCAGGTCAAGTCTAACCTAAGTCTAGGTTAGACTGGACCTGGTTCTCCTTCACCTAAAAGAGGAAATATTTCTGTCCTCTGGGTACTAAAAGGATTTACTCCATCTACTCATAACAGCCTTATCTTAGATTCATGGTGTTTATCATTTAATGAAATCGGTTGTGATAAAAAAATAGTTGATTCATTTTGTAACATAATCATTGGCTAAGACATGTGTTTGTGTGTGTGTGTGTGTGTGTGTGTGTTGGGGGGGGTACCATGGTGCTCTCTTTGGGCTTGGGTACCCCCAGTAGCTCATGGGCTAGCAGGGATTCCTCCACAACGCGGTCATAGCTGATGCTGATAGGCACCAGGGTGATGTCATACACTTCTCCTTTAAAGAAGGGCTCCAGCACCATGTGCATCATGCCTAGCGACACACACACACACACACACACACACACACACACACACACACACACACACAGTGATGCACATGCTAGAGACACAACCCTAATATTCAATTTAATTCAATGGATTTAACATTTACAATTTAGCAATTTACAATTTAGTAATTAGCAATGTTTTTTGTCATTAATGAGCAGGTAGGAGTTAGGGCATCTTGCTCAAGGATGTCTACCTATAGGCCCAAAGCACATAGCTGTACGCGTGGATGTACACGGACCAAGGGCATATCTCTGGTTTCAGCTGTGGAGGGGACGACGCGAGCACAAGAAGTGCACAAGGAATTTCAGCACAAATATTTGGGGTAGGCCACTAGAGTATCAGATGATCCTGAGCCCTGTTATTTACCAACCACCACAGCCTACAGGTGTGCCTTCATACCAATTACTACTTTGACCTATTTATTGCTTTATATACCATATAACAGGGCCTCTCAACCTTGGGGTCGCCCGATATCCAGATGAGGTTGTGGGAAATTTAAAAACTACTTAAAAACTATCTGGTTTTAGGGTTAGGGATTCCAATTAGGGTTAGGGTTTCCTATTGTGGTTATGGTTTCATATTAGGGTTAGGGTTTCATATGGGTTAGGGTTCAGGGTTACAGTTTCCTATTGGGGTTAGGTTTAGGTTTTTTTCATTTATGCATCATGCATTGTCATGAAAAGGGGCTCGAAGGGCCTGAGGAGAAGTGAGGGTCTTCACTCACCTAGCTTTGGGGGCAGGGCCTTCAGCGTGCGACTGCGCAGTCCCTCCACGTAAAACTCCAGAGGCGCGTAGCCTCTCTGCACAAAAACACGTTACGGGTCAGTCACATGTTAAGGAGCACGTGGTTTACCTGAGCAGTAATCTGGGATCCAGCAGTCCTACTATGTTATAGCAGAACTTCTGGGGGGAGCCTGGGCTGGGAGCCTGGGGAGCGGAGTTAGGCCTTGTCTCCAGTTTGGAGATATTCTACCTAAGAGTAGTAGTAGTACTTTTAGAAGGGGATTTTAAGAAGTGCTACACGGTGTTGATTTGAAACCTTAACAGACATCTTTTTTTACAGTTCACTAATGCTGGCCGAGTTTGTGTTTGTCTGCTGGCTGAGTTTTTTTTTTAATATTATGACGCACAGGCCTACAGTACATCCAGGGCAAACCTGAAGAGGGGCATCAAGAAGGCCAAGCACGAATACAAGCTGAAGGTGGAGGAGCACTTTGTAAACTCTGACCCCCGACGCATGTGGCAGGGCATTCAGGCCATCACCGACTACAAGCCCAGTAATTCCTCCCCATCAGTCATGGATATGCCCTTCCTCCAGGAGCTAAATAACTTCTATGCTCGTTTCGACAAGGAAAACAAGGATACGGCAACCAAGACTGAACTCTCTGTCGACCACCAAACCAACCCTCACACTCCTGCTCTCAGATGTACAGGATGCACTGAGCAAGATCAATGCACGTAAGGCTGCGGGCCCCGACGGCATCCCTGGACGGGTGCTCAGAGCATGTGCTGAGCAGCTTGCAGGGGTCCTCACTGACATTTTCAACCTGTCCCTGGCCCAGGCAGCAGTACCAGCGTGCTTCAAAACCACCTCCATCGTGCCAGTGCCGAAACATTCCTCACCATCATGCCTGAATGACTACCGCCCTGTAGCACTCACACCCATTGTGATGAAGTGCTTTGAGCGGCTGGTCCTGGCACACCTCAAAAAGTGCCTGCCCACCTCACTGGACCCCCATCAATTCGCCTACCAAAACAACAGGAGCACGGACGACGCTGTATCCACAGCGCTGCACTGTACTCTCCCACCTGGACAATAAGAACACTTACGCCAGATTGCTGTTTGTTGACTTCAGCTCAGCATTCAACACAGTCATCCCCTCCAAGCTAATCACAAAACTTGGAGATCTTGGAATTAGCACCCCCCTCTGCAACTGGATACTGGACTTTCTGACCAACAGACCTCAGCATGTTAGGTCAGGCCACGACCGCTCTACCACCCTCATACTCAACACTGGTGCTCCGCAGGGCTGTGTGCTGAGCCCGTTCCTCTACTCCCTATTCACCCATGACTGCAAGCCTAAGTATGGATCCAACTCCATCATCAAGTTTGCTGATGACACCACGGTGATTGGACTCATCACTAACAACGATGAGTCTGACTATAGGGCAGAGGTTCAGCACCTAGCTGTGTGGTGTGCTGACAATAACCTGCTCCTCAACACCAGCAAGACGAAGGAGCTCATTGTGGACTTCAGGAAGAAGAAGGGGGAGACACACAATCCCATCCACATCAACGGCATGGCTGTTGAACGTGTCTCCAGCTTCAAGTTCCTGGGGACCTACATCTCTGAGAACCTGACCTGGGCAATTAACACCTCCAGCCTGGTAAAAAAGGCCAATCAGCGTCTCTTCTTCCTGAGGACACTCAAGAAGAACCACCTGTCTGCAGACATCCTCTGCAACTTCTACCGCTGTGCGATCGAGAGCATCCTAACAAACTGTATTACAGCCTGGTATGGGAACTGCTCTGTTGCCGACCGCAAATCACTGCAGCAGGTGGTGAAAACTGCCCAACGCGTTACAGGAACCCCACTACCAGCCATTGAGGTCGTTCGGAAGAAGCGATGTCTAAATCGGGCTCGCAGCATCCTTAAGGACCCCTCACATCCTGCCAATGGACTTTTCCAGCTCCTCCCCTCCAGAAGGCGCTTCAGGAGCCTCCAGACCAAAACCAGCAGGTTTAGGAACAGCTTCTTTCCCACGGCTGTCTCCTTACTGAACTCTGTCCCCCGCTGAAAAAGTATACTCTTTCTTTTTGCACTGTCTTACTCCCTGTCCACAGCACTTCTGTAGATATATCTGTATATATCGTTCACTAGTAATATATCACATCTGTATATTTGTTCATACTATCTGTTTATTGCCCTACATCTCTTATTACCATTATGCATACTATTAATACTACTCTATACTCATTGTACTGCACTATAGGCTACTGTTTTATGCTCTATAAGGTTCATACTGTTTATACTTTTTATACTGCCCTCCTGTATATTGTACATATAGTACTGTTCATACTGTTTATATTGCTCTCCTATATATTGCTCACACTGTATATACGTATTTTTGTACATACTGTACGTATTTATTTATTGCACTTGCTGCTCTTTGCACTTCTGATTAGACACTAAACTGCATTTCGTTGCCCTGTATTTATACATGTGTAATGACAATAAAGTAGAATCTAATCTAATCTAATCTACAGATCCCCACCTCCAGCAACATGATTGGTTGAGGCCTACCTGAGCAGTAACAGTGATTATAAGTCATTCTAAGGGAATAGTAGAATTACAATTTCCATAATGTTGATGTGGATATGGATATAATAATATGAAGATAGTAGTTTGAAGATAGTAACATCTGTATCAACAATAAACATAAAAACCATTGCTGTTATTCATGCACAAGACCATACAGAAATCATCAAAGAGGGTAAAGGTTAAGGCTGTGGGCTTACCCGTATGATGGTTTTGACATACTCGGAGAGAACCGCCCAATACAACTTGTCTGAACCAATGGCGCGCCGGATAAAGAATGCTCCGCTTCGTCTAAATATCTCACCAATCACCTTCATCTCCGCAAGGGCTGAAATGTGAGAGAGGAAGAGAGACACAGGGAGAGAAAGAGAGAGATATAAACATGTGACGTCACCAAGACATGACTGACATAGAAAACGCATGAAACAGATGGGTAAACCTGCACTATGTAAGTTTTCTACTGCAGCTATTTACTCTGTTAAAACATATCGGAACTACACTACATTCATTTCTCAAGAATAAAACATGCCCATCCACGAGTCAATCCATCCAGGGAATTTTTCTCTATAAATCGTTTTATTCGGGTCCACTTGTGGAAAAATCTCAGCTCACAGTAACTGTTAATTACATAGCTATAATTGTAGCTTCAACTCAAGCCACTAATAGCAGCTAATAGGAAAACTTACATAGTGCAGGTTTAAACTTTTATATTTGTGTGTATTACACTACATTAGAAGCAACGAAGGGTTCACATCAGAATAGATACTTGCGAATTCCCGCTGCGATCACCGGGATGGGCAGGTCATAGGTGAACATCAGGTAGGAGATGATGAGAAAGTCCATGTAGCTGCGGTGGTTGGGCATCAGGATGACAGGGTACTCCTGGGTCGCCTGTTGGAGCTGGAGGGATCCAACGATGTACAAGGACATCAGAATAGACAATAACATACATGTGCTCAGAATACTTTACACTTACCAACTCAAAAGGTGATGGTGAAGTTATCAGATTAAAATAATGCCACAGCTATATTCTAAATAATATCAAATTGTATTTTTTGTACTTATTATATACATTAAGGAGCAGGTTAGAGGCGTCTTGCTCAAGGATGCAGGTAGACTGCGGGGTACATTGGGGTTCGAACCCAGAACCTTTCGGCTGGGAGTCAAACACCCAAACCATAACTGGAAATGTTAACATTGTAATTGCTAGGTAGTTACTGAGTTCATATTTTCACCGTATTGTGTGAAATTAGGGTTTCATAGCAGAAATGACAATAACAAGACTTACATCAGTAGTGACATCACACATGGGAGTGTCCAGATGTATGAGGGATAGATCAACCTACTCGCCCACCCAGTGGACTGAACCAGCTGGTAGGCTGATCTATCTATCTGGGTGGACACTCATACTTGTGATGTCACTAGAGGGTAGATTACCACACCTGGTGGTAAAATAGGGGACCTTTAAATAAGAAAAACAACAAAAGTTCACTAAAAAGGACAAAAACGTATACAGGAACTATATGTTGTCCTGACCCTGTGGAGTCTGTCCATGTTGACGTGGATACTGGTGAAAAGTCTCCTCATGGTCTTGCTGAGGGTGTAGCCCAGCAGCCTGATGAAGCTCAGCTGCAGGTTCTGGGCCATCTCCCTCAGTATGCCCCCCGCCTGCTTCTCCACCGCCTCCACAGAGGACCCCGTTTCCACGGCAACCTAAACAATACAGCAATCGCACAAATGTAACTATAAATGCATTCATATTCCAAGGACACATTTCTTGCTTAAGTTCTTTACTGTAGTTATTTAATAGATCAAAAGTCATACGACACAACCTTTTTTCCATGACATAAGGTGCATTAACATAAACAACAAAACAGAAAAGATATTTTTTTGCAACTTCTTTCAAAAAGTGACTTACAAATAAGTTATTATTATTATCCTAATACACACACACACACACCTCCTTGGTAATGTATCGCAGGTGCTGGGACGTGAGTACGGCGGTGCTGAGGTCACTGGCGGTGCAGGGCAGGGCCCCTCTGTAGGGACCGGGGGGCCTGAAGGTCCTGAAGGCGTGGCCAAGGTCCCCGCTTCGCCTGAGGTCCTCCAGTATGTCCACGAACCCCTCATCATCCTTGACTGGGTCCACATACTGAGGGGAAGAGTACATAGGCTATGTGTATGGTAATTGATGATTATTAATGTTGTATTACATTATGTTGTTTTACAGTCTATGGTTGGGAGTCTGATAATTGTCTACTATAGGGGAGGTAACCTCGTTCCCAGGCGTTTTCATCTCAATACACGCCTGGAAAGGGACGCTCCATTATTGGGAAGAGAGAGGGCGGGACTTTCACCAACATGGGTTCAGCGCATGGATGGATTAGCGCCGAGAGGCGAGAGAGAGGGCGGGACTTTCGATAGAGCGATATCCGCTTCCGTTACATGTTTCGGCTATTGGTTTGTCTTTTTTCGTAAACACTGCATATTTATTGTCGTTGTCATTGTTGTTGTTTGTGTTGGTATTCTTGTCGTGGTTCATATTCTTCTCTCTCGCTCGACTCCGGTGTTAACTGGCGCACACAACTCATAAGGTAAGAAACCGGAAATTGCGTGGCGGTAGACCAGGATAACGCTACAACTCGGGATCCTCTCTCTCAGCCTAGTCTAATATTGGGAAGGTTGCCACTCCTCCGGGCGTCTGGCTTTGTTAAACACTAAACAGCTCTTTGGACTGTAAACAGACGATGCAGACAAACAAACTGTCTTTTTTTGTTATCTTTTTGAGCAACCTTTGCCCTCACACCGTGTAAAACACGTGTGTTAATCGTGTTTAACATCGTTTATCGTTTCTATGTACATAGGCAAAATCAATTTTAAAGGCAACACAACAACTTAGCCTATAACAACAGTTACTATTTGCTGTATATATACATATATATGTATGTAAAAGCGGGCTTACCGGGGTCGACATGGTGTATTCAGCAGTAGCAACCTGCTTTATTCAGCCTGCCTTCATCGTGCTCTTACTGTGAAGCCTCCCTCGGATCCCTGGCCAATAGGAAGGCCGCATTTTTAGGAGCGCCTCCTCCCGTGGTTCAGTGCAGGGGATGGCCTGTCCCCTAATGGTCCTCCCCATACCAAGTCAAATACCAGGTCACCTATGGGCAAGGTCAGAGGACTGGAAAAAAAAACTGAGACAAAGACTTAGGACAAAGACTGGAGCCTTTTCCTAAAAAAAATAAAAGTCTGTAGGGCTGTGATCCTATGGCACGTCGTATGACCTCATACACAATCATTTCCCCTGTTATTTGTGAACAGGTTGTGTGTTGGAAGATGAATATTACAGGAGACTGGTGACTAATCGAGGCAGAACACATGGGTTTTATTATTGACGTGGATATTACTCCAAGGCAAGTTTATTGATAACAATGGTTTAACAGTGAATTGGTCAAAAAATAAACAATGTGCTGCAGAGAAATAACTTGAGTGAACAGTGATCAGTCAAAACAGCCACCCGACCTCTTTCATAGAAAGAATTAGGCTCATTAGTTCATCGTGAATATCCACCTCTCTGTCACACACAGTCATGATCCTACAACACTTTTGTGATTTGATATTCAGTGAGTTAGGCCTATACTAAAATAAAGATTAACACATATAGTAAAATAAACAAGGCAATTCACAGTTACAGTTACTGAATACATTTCCCTGTTCATGTGCTACATATTCCTACTTTAAAAAAAAAAGTTAGTTTCAATTGTTCTCAGTTCTCGTGACTAATTTCCGCAGGGCTTTCGCAATAAAACAAGTCTTTGTTTTGCAGATGTTAACACCAAATTAAATCCAATACATTTGATTTGGCCGACCAGAAGGGATTAATCTCTAACCTGAATGTGTGAAGGGAATCGAGTATCAGATAACGTGCTCACACATTAACCAGTGAAAGACACTGCTAATACGAGTTCAACTGAAATAATACAGTGCTTGGCAGGAGGTCGGATACATGCGGTGAGAAAAGACACACACACACACGCACACACACACACACACACACACACACACACACACACACACACACACACACACACACATACACACACTTTGGTGTTGAAATCTATGGCACATATGAACAATATACACAGCGAACATAATTGGCGGTGTGTCGTTCACAAACCGAAAACATGCTTGCTGCATACAGAATGATGCCGGACTTTGGGTATAAAAATAAAATGAAAACTATGAATGAATGTCTCATGTCTAACATGTAATTTCGGAGTAACATGTGTACACACACACACGCACGCAAGCACACACACAAACACACACACACACACACACACACACACACATTTAGAAGCTTTCACTCATCATCATTTCATTTTGCAATTTGTAAGTTAAGGCTTTTTCTCTTTCTATGAATAATATGTTGCTTACACATTTGTCGGAGACAAATCTACATACACAACCGCATACACATTCATCCACATGCATTGTGCTTCGTAATATACCATCTGAACTCTAGACTTTCAAGATACAGCAAAATATGACAAAGATGTGACACATGTTGGTATCACATACAGTGACATGCACATTTGCATTCAGTATTCATCGATAACCTATCAAATATATATTAGAAAAATATAAGAACCAAATGAGTTTAAATAACTTAGGTCTAAATGTCTAATCAAAGAACAAACAGCGAGTATAATATATGTCTTAAGGATGATTGAATATTGATAGCTTCTTCAATATATATCATACTGTTTACAGTAATACAGCACAAACTAATAAACTATAGCCTATATAGATTAAATAAGCAGAGATTTTTTGTCAACTCAAAAAACAAAAACAAAGCTATATGTAATAAGCTGCCTGAGTACCTTAACATTTTTTCTTCTCATAATTATATACATAAAGGCCTACTGTACATACATTTCAAACCCTAAAAGAAAGTGCTTTTTTTTACGTGAACATTGTGCATTTTAAGACTATAGACTAGACTCCCACACTCTGCAAGGTCTCCTCATTGAAACGCTCATACTGTAATATGACATCACAGGTCTGAAATCATTAACAACGCGCACACACACACACAAACACACACACACACACACACACACACACACACACATGCACACACACGCACGCACACACACATTACACAATCTGGGGAACGCTACACGCTGCCCACAGCCCGTCCGCTGCAGTTGTCGCTGGCCGTCTCCGGAGGTGTAGTTTCCTGATTGTCCACCAGGGGGAGCGGCTCCCTCCAGTAGGTAAATTGGCTGAAGGTATCAGAGCATGGAAACGCAGAAGAACTGGCTCTCATGAGCAAAGGGAAGATGTGGTCCACCACTTCTCCCAGACGCACATATCTGCAGGGACAAAAAACCAACGATAGCGATGTTATTCTCGACGTGTGTACGGATACGTTTCAAATGTTTGCTCGCAGGGGCGGGTGGGGGCTGTGACTTACGACGAGACGTTGGTCTTGGCGTGTTCCTGCACCAGCTCTCCTTTAGGGTTGACGGTGAAGATCCGGTTCAGGGGGACACCCACCTCCTTATAAGAGTACACGTCCTACACAGAGACAAGGGACAGCATGGGTGTTACTAGCGCACACAAACACATTATATTCACATAAGTCTCCTCCTAAAAACCATTACAGTCTTCCATTAAAAATAGGACTCATTTTAAAATCTGAATATGAAAATGTTATTTAGTAGGAGGAATGCGCACCGTGGGTCTGTTTCCGAAGGCTGCATAGAAGGGCTCTTTGTTGGGGTAGAAGAGGTTCTTGATGTCGGTCAGACACTCCACCTTAAACCTCTCTGGTTTCTTCTCAATAACCTCCCTGTAAACCACACCGACACGGGGATCAACGGACAGCTTGTAATACAGAGCTGAGCAGAGTATGTCTTCAATGGGAAACTTCTGAGGCAATAACCGGCTCGTCTGGAGCACTGCCGCACAGACAATATCAGATCATTCGGGGTCAAGAGATATACTATATATTTCCAAAAAAGAAAATGTGTGTGTGTTTGTGTACCTGTGTGTATGGCATGTGTGTATGCATTTGTCCATGTGTGTGTGTGTTTGTGTGTGTGTACCTGTGTGTGTTTCTGTATGCATGTGTGTCTGCATGTGTATCCTTTTGTGCATGTGTGTGTGCGTGTGTGTGTGTGTGTGTGCGCGCGTGTGTGTGCGTGCGTGTGTGTGTGTGTGTTACCTGTGCAAGGCGGAGAAGAGGCTGCTGGGGCTGAGCAGCACTGGGCCCATGGGCAGCATGCTTCCCCTCTCGTTGACCCACTGGAGGTAACCTCTGGTCATGTCCGCCATGCCGATTGCCCGCGCAGAACAGTACAGGAACTTATAGCCGTTCCTGAGGGGGGGGGGAGGGGGGGGGGG
>JAOPHQ010003510.1:0-61411 GCA_030340625.1 Merluccius polli | reverse complement strand
CAGAGCGGCAGCACAGAGGGCTCTCACGCTGGAGCAATATGTCTGAGAGCAAAGCAAGTGCTGGTCGAACTTATGCACCATCCTTTGTACGATTACGCACACGCGCACACGCACACACACACACACACACACACACACACACACACATTTGATACATCATTGTGACAGTCTTAGGTTAAACATAGGTGAGATTCTGGCACTGCAAGAGAGGGGACATTGCTAGTTCCAACATGTGCTTCATTTATTTGGCAAACAAAGTTATCTTTAACAAAGAAGCATAGGCTCAATCAACACTAGACTTAGGTCCCTCTGTTTGAAATTAACTAACAAACTAAAAATAATGTTGACATGTTGGCAGGGTTCCAGACTAACTTTTTCACAGGTAGCACTGGTGCCACCTAGCTTTTCATTTAGTAGCACCAAAACAAATTAGGTACCACCATAATTTTCAGGGGGGGGGGGGGGTGCCTGCCTGTCTGTCTGCACACGTTACGTGCAGGGGACTGTGCACGTAACGTGTGCAGACAGACAGGCAGGCAGAGACAGGGAGCGAGAGAGAGGAGAGATAGGACTCGCAGGAATGAGCCAGAAAGTAATATGTTATTATCAACCACAACCATTAATGCACCAACATGACCGCGGGAGTGGGGAGAGAAAGAAAAAAAAACTTTATTTTTTTTCTCACTCGTCCTCCTGCAAGTAGCACCGGAGCGACCTCGTTAAATTTTAACTCGCACCTTAAGAAATTAGGTTGCATATGCGACCTAATAGGTCGCACTCTGGAGCCCTGCATGTTGGTATCGTGGCTCCCGCACCCTTCACTACGGAATAAGGCTGCATATCTTTGGCTATGAAATGTTCCACTCCTTTAGTTATGCATTTCGCCCCGTCTGACTCGTCCCCGTATGGCTGTTTAAAAGCTGCGGGGAGTAGAAGTTGTACTGTCGACTCTCTCCCTCTCCTCCTTTTCTGTTGTGATTATTTCAGCCTGAATATGCCGAGCTTGAAGCGCCGGGGGGGGGGGGGGCCGCCTCCTCTGTAAACTTTCTTACCGCCGTCATCGTAGGTCACTCTCAAGTGGTCCCATACAGCAGACCTATAAACAACTGACCCAATACTCTATATTATATTATATATATTTCTATCTGCTAAACCCGGCTACACTGCTTCATCTCTTCTTGTTGTTTACTACTGGTGATTGGCTTTAGGCGCAGTACCGCCACCTTCTGCTCTGGAGTGGACATGCTTCACCTTTGAGAAAAAGGAGAAGCGCATGAACCGAACGCAACACACGTGAATCGAACAGAGACAGTCGAACCAAACGGTTTGGACGTTCTTCATAAACCGTTCCATCCCTAATATACACACACACACACACACACACACACACACACACACACACATATATATACATATATACACACACACACACACAAACATATACATGAATTATAATGTTAATATTTGAAAACATTCTTTGTACACAACAGCAAAAAAGCATGTCTGTTCCATGCACCCCACTATTAAACGCTTAGCAACAATGCTACCAGTGCTTGCGTGGTGAGAGCACACTTCACACTTGATCCGCAACCACAGCAGCTGGCGTGTGGGAGTGACCAGACGAGGGGGCAGTCCTACCTGAGCGTAGAGGTTCTGCTGGGGGTAGGCACTGCGGATGGGGTACATGGCCGTCTGGTAGGGGGACGGGCTGGGGGTGTAGGGCGGAGGAGCCCCGTTCGTCTGGGTGGGAGGCACTTTGTACGGGGTGCCTGCGGTGTATCCTGGGGGAGACGGCAGAGTGGCAGGGTGAGGAGAAACAACCACACACACACCTGCGAGGACTACACAACAGTCAAGTGTGTGTGTGTGTGTGTGTGTGTGTGTGTGTGTGTGTGAGATGGGGATGTTACCACAGGTGCATGGTATGTGAGGACTGACATCCACCAATCGACTGACTGAATGAGTAGTTAGATAGTTTTTGTGATCCAGCTGCAATTTGTTTATTTATCACTGAATTGCAATACAAATTGTACATGTTGCCAGACACAAATACACCTTTGCAAGGTGACTTCCCAACATCGAGGAGCCTTGTGTTGTAATGGTTTTGTAGAATTTACATATCAACACCCTGTATCCATTGCACAAGGCTTGGCAAAAAGCGTGGTAGTATTTATCCACTAGATGGCAGGATAGCAGCATTAAAATCAAGCCTCATGAGGCTTTAAAACATTGATGTTGTTGTGGCTTCAAAGCCTTATTCTGCCATCTCTACAACCTAGCCTCAAATTAACACTGTTTGGGCCAGACTGCATTTCAAAGAAAAAAAACCCCTGAAATATCAAATAGTGACACATAGGATGTGCATTGCTCCTGCGGGCAGTACAACACAGCATCCCACCAGTTAAATGCTATGCTAAGCTGTCACCAACAAAACATCCCCTTTTGAAGCAGTTTGTTATCAACCAGTGGGGTGCATCCATTTTAGACTACAGAGGTGACTCCAGTGGTGTAGTACCACCCAACAGCCACTCAGGGGAGCTTGAAGGTCAAACATGCTACTAGCTAGTTATGCTGGGTAGCTTATGAAATCTATCTCTCTCTCTCTCTCTCTCTCTCTCTCTCTCTCTCTCTCTCTCTCTCTCTCTCTCTCTCTCTCTCTCTCTCTCTCTCTCTCTCTCTCTCTCTCTCTCTCTCTCTCTCTCTCTCTCTCTCTCTCTCTCTCTCTCTCTCTCTCTCTCTCTCTCTCTCTCTCTCTCAAGGACAAGGGAACAAAGGGATGGTGGAGCCGCTGCGCGTGTCACGGTCTGTGCGCATTCTCTCACACACACATTCCGACTCCAACATGCAAGCGGGGCATTAGGGGACAATGCTTTGGGACAATTACACAAAGGCACACACAACGATTGAAAAGCAGTTATTTTCTATATGAACGGTCTTAAGGAGTAATGACATGGAATAACCCATCTGGCGCGCACGGCGACCAGAGTCTGCGCCTGGCCGCAAAATGTGTTTGAATTCATAATACATGAAGCACTTAGCAGAATGTTTGAGAGAGACGCAAATCGAAACACAGTCTGGAAGAACACGATGATCCATTTTAAGAAAGACGATGGGCCAATTTCAGAATTATTGAATTATTTTTGTTGCATTACCATGGCGGGTAGCGATTGCATTAAAGCTAAGGATTTGACTGTAAAATTGATTTAAATATTTATTTGGTTATCCTATTTCTTATCCTAATTATCCTATTTCATAGCCTATCAAAATCATGCAGAATTGTGTGTGAATTGTGATCCAGAATCATGACTACAAATGAGTAATTAATAAAACTACATTTAAAAAAATGAAACCCACAGAATACACTAAACCTGAAGCTTAAGCTGAATAGTTGAAACACCCCCCATAAACTGCCTAGCAGCTATACATAGAAACAGCGATTAACCAACACTTTGAGACAACTGGCATCCCAGTCGCCTGTGGAGGCTAGACAGTGTGCCCCAACATCGTGTGTGTGTGTGTGTGTGTGTGTGTGTGTGTCTGGAGCTAGCAGCAGCAGCTGCTAGTTAGCTAGGTTCCCTGCCTGCAGGCAGGGCTCCCATTTGTAATTCATGTTTACAAACTATGTGATCCATTGCATGCATATAGCCCGTGGCCAGACATGTCTTGCTACTGATATGACACAAATATATATATATATATAAATAAAGTGCCACCAACAAAACCTCTGCGACATATTTGGTCTCAGGCAAGCTTGTACGACGCTTAACATGCCATGTATTCCAGTCTTTTGAAAATACTATTAATTCAGTTTTTGACTTGTTTCAGTCGAGTCAAATGTCATTTTTTAAGGCCTACATTTAAATTGGGTTTAAATTGAGCACCGGTATGTCCTCAAAACATTTTACGCCCTTAGAATACATCAGTAAATGGTTGGTTGTTGGGGGTGCACAATTCAATTAAAACTATCTGGGATGTGTGTCTGCATGCGTTACCTGGTGGATACCCAGGACTGCCTGTTTGATAGAGGTTGGGTGTGTAGGTGGGGGCAGCGGCAGGATATCCTCCTGGATAACCTTCATGAAGACAGAGAGACAGAGAGGGAGGGGGGGGGGGTGGGAGAATGAATACCACAGAAACTAACAAAATAACCGACACAAACAAAAGAAGAGAAACACAGCCTGCGCACACTTGCATATCCTGGCTTTTGAACACGATGAAAGACGACACACATTTGAACTAATAAAATAAACGTCTGTTGAATTCATCGCACGTAGGGCGCAGGAGAGGGAATGAACCAAGAAACAATAATGGCACACTAAAAAGGTGCGGGCTCGCACTCCATCAATCCCAAACAAAGCAAACAAAGCAGAATTGAGCGAGACAAGGGGAGAGGGGGAGGGTGGACTGAAGAGAGGCAGACCTGCAGGAGTGAGGGTGTGTGTGTGTGTGTGTGTGTGTGTGTGTGTGTGAAACTGAAGACTGAGGCCCTGCTATTATTGGTGGACAGTCCTGACAGGTTGCTGGTCTGTAATCACGGACCCCGCTCCATCTAGCATCTGCATCTATACGTCTCGCGGCGTCTACAGAGTGGAAACCTTCAAACTCGCTGACGAAAACACTCCCGGCGAGAAAGTGCTGAATTCAAGCTTTTATTAATGTCACGCTTCTCAACAGCATTTAATCTGCCTAGGAGTCGAAGGAATGCTAAAGGGGGCTTCCAGCTCCAATTCCTGTCACAATACAATAGAAAACATCGGTGCAGAAAATGAATAGGAAATATTATTTTAAAGAAGGTATTTATTTAACACTGTGCCTGTGTGTGTTGCTAAAAGATCCTCTGGTCAGTATCTATTTTTGCGTTCCAATTGTAGCAACAAGCTATGAACTACAATTGTTACAGGGGATTTTTTAATTGCACTAGATTCTCTAGTAGCTACATTATTTGAAACAGGTTTAGCCCGACTGTACACGTTTGTGTCGTGAACTTCAGGTCGCAATTTCTTACTGCACGTTAGGTGGCACTACTGCCCTACACCCATTCTTACCTGACTAAAGAAACTTATTTATTTCAAACTAACATGGAATGAAAGAGGGAAACCTGCGCTTTGTTGTCGAAAGTTTCTTCCCTACAGCAATTGATCAAAGCTGCAACACAGACCATAGCGTTGTTGCGTATCTCGTCTATGAACTAGATCCAGCCCTGGCACCGGGAAATAACAATACGCTCATATGACATCTCAGCAGCACAGGGTCAGGAGTCATGCCATATGATCAGTACCTGCGAACGCCATGTTCTTAGGGTTTCCATAGGGAGCACCGGGTTGAACAGGGCTGTAGACTGGATTCATTCCCGCAGCTAACCTGTTCTTACTGAGAGACACAGGGGGGGGGGGGGGGGGGGAGAGATAGATGAGGCGAGAGATGAGGAAATGGGGGTAAGGAGAGTAGGAAGATGGAGATAAGAAGTATAGAATATCGTTATGAATAATTATCGAGGTACACATGTTCATATGCATCACATGTATTCGCATTTCCTGAGAGAGTAACAACTCTGAGATGCACAGTGATGCGGCACTGCGACCACTAAAATGCTGGTGAGAGTTTCTTTGTTGTGGTTTGGAGGTACTTGGTGTACCTTGTGTACACTAACAGTGAGCCAAGAGTTGAATTCAAAAAATATTTTGAATGTATTTAGGTTTAAGGTTTAAGTACACCTCACCAAAATATTGTTTTAATATTTTAAAAAAACATCTTTATTACAGAAAACCACCTCACGAGCTATAAGATCATATTAATCACCTCCATTGGTTTATACTAGTGAAACGTTCTCCATCAAAGTACATTTGTGATGGATCTTCTGTTCCCATCATTATATGGGAGGGCCTGGCCCAAAATCTGAGATAGACAAAAAAAAACATAAAACATGTAAGACTGTACACTTTATAAATCACAATCGCTTTGCCACGAGCAAGTGTTGCCGTGTACCTGTCTCTGCAAAAAGAAAAAAAAACACATTCCTGACAACCTTAAATCATATAAACAAGGCTGGCTAGACCATTGTTTTGCCAACTGTGGATCATTATGGATGCAAAACAGCCTCAAACAGTTTGCGGCACAGAACTTTTTGTAAGCTACGCTTGCCAAGGTACAACATGCACACATTGTTTGTTAAGGGCATTCATTCACAGTTCTGTTACGCCCCTACTTTATTACATAATGCAGAGCCATTTTACAGATATCTCCTTGTTCCAAATATTTGTTTTAGTGCAGACCACATGCTACTAAATACAACAAGGTGACTGGCTTTAATAACTGTCCTTGCTCATTACTCGATTCAAAAAAGCCAAACTATGTGCATAAACATTGAATGAATCAAAGCAATGAACCGTGTTAGTCTGATTTATCATAACTAAACCAAATATTATAGGTCTATTAACATAATTCTGCAATGTCATGGGTCCTGACATGCATCTGGAGATTAGCTGATCTAGTGATGACCAAATCTGTAGCTGGTCATTTTTCTTCCACCCAAATGATTCAATTGTTTAATTCCAGGAGTAGAGCAGGGAAGCAAAAGGCTTGCATTGCATGCATTTTGTTGCACGATGCTGTCAATGAAGTTCAGAGGTTAATGTTACTGCTGGTGGTGGAACCCACATTTGATTTTGGATTATACTTGATTAGCAAATACTTGTTTTGTCACATATGCAAAATTGAAACAGTTTACCTGCAAACACACCTTTTTGAATATGCGCATTTGGTTAGAATGGGACAGCAAATGAACAGTTTCTAAGTGTAAGATAATGCTTTAACGACATAAAAAAAATCACACAAGAGAAAAGAGAAAAACAAAAAATGCACACCAACTAACTTAACAGCCATTTACCTCCCATGAGGCCATTCTCCCCACAGGATCATTAAGGGACAGAAACACAACCCATGCACATTTCTACTTAAAAACTTACCTTTCAATGCGTGTGCTTGTTTATGCGCATGTGTGCAGGTGTGTGTGTGTGCATGTTTATGCGCATGTGTGCAAGTGTGTGCAAGTGTGTGTGTGTGTGTGTGTGTGCAAGTGTGTGTGTGTGTGTGTGGATGAGTGCCCCGTACCTCTTGTGCGTGTCTGGTTGATACATGAAACTGAATTTGTCTGTGGGATGCCCGCTCGCCATTCTTGCTGTATGCAAATAAGGGGGTGGAAGTGGATATGCAAATCTGAAATTAAAACAGCGAGAGGTCATGATTACAACGAACACAGCACAGGGAAAATGAAAGTAAAACAAACAAAGAAAAATCATAATAATAAACACAAAGGCAAAGCAGCACCGCAGGAAAATGGTTCGACGGTGACAGACACGGCAGGTCCGAGTGGAACAGTGGGAGAGCTGAGAGGCGTGTTCTGCTCAATTAATGGAGAACCCAAAGCCATGGAACAGGTGCGAGCTTTCGCAATTAATTCTTGGGTACAAAGGACCCTAAATTACACCCCCCACAGTGTCTGTGTGTGTGTGTGTGTAAGGTCTGCCTTAAAAACAACTTTAAAAAGGCAATTGACAATTTGTAGCCGACATTTAACAGTGATGATTGACAACTGTTTTAAGTATTGAAAAATACAATAAAGATAGTGCCGTGTGCCGCTGATGTATGTGGGTGGGTGTGCATCATGCAGGAGAGAGATCGGAATAGGCCGTGTGTGAGTGTGATGGTGGTGGGGGTGCGCGAATAAAATAAAATAAAGCGCAAACACAGCAAAGCAAACATTGACGTCAAACAGCCAATGGGAAAGCACAACACACCCAGTGAACGGAGTGACAGACATTAGAAACGAACAATCACGGAGGAAGATACAGGACCAAACTGAGCAGTGGATATAGCGTTAAGATGGTGTCGCCAAAACCAATGTAAGTGTGACCCAACCCCCCCCCCCCCCCCGCTCTCAACAAGCAGTAGAAGCACAGTGACAAAGCTGATGGATGAAGAGACAGAGACCAGGGACAAGTTAGATGCAAAGTGCCAGCGTGTATGAATGTGTCTGTGTTTCAGTGTCTGAGAACGTAGGACCGCTTGCAGTTTATTTGGTGATCCTGAATCCAGGTAAGACTTCCACAAGAGTGACTTCAGTAATTGTCTAAAACAAAGAACCCAAAGCCACCAGAGTAAATGGCCGTGACCATGTCAGCATACTCGGTGCAAACTACTGCATTTTGTATTCCTTCTCTATATTTTACTAACTTAATTTGAATAAACCCCCTTCTCATTGCTGTAATGGCCTATCTTAGCTCATATTTGCACATTGCATATATAGTTGAGTGACACAATAGCTTTGCTCAGGCCACTGTGCTGAATATGTGCTGCATTGATGCAGTATATTGCAAGTTATCACTAGAACAGTTGCTACTTGGTATAGCACACACACTATAAAACACTGCAAAACTCGAAAGAATCACATAAATCTCTATTAGAATCGTAATACTTAGTCTTCCTGCTGGTTTGCCATGGTTCAGTGGCTGCATGATGAATGGACTCATTACAAATGGATCACAAATGGGATCTCTATCTAAATGGTTAAAACTGTTGGCTATAGATTGTTGCAGATTTAAAAAAAAACATTACAAATATGTATGGCCAATCACAAAGTCGAGATAACACAAACTAGAAAATGCACTGCAGTGTGTTCTGTTTACTGTGATTTAGGCCTGCACAATTTCATGTTGACCATAGAGATAAAACAGAAAACACAATATAAATCTAAAATTAAGGGAGGGGTCTGGTTTAATTGTGCACAGACATCTTCTTTGCCAAAATGCAAAGGTGTCAAGTGAACCCACACAGGGCAAGTCCCCTGTGGAGAGCTCCTGGTTGTCTGCTACATGCTCCATGCTAGGTTACAAAGTATGGATACTGTATGTGTGTGTCACAAGTGAACTCTTCTCTTGGGTTTGGACATTCAGAGACGCACAGTAATCTTGGTCTCATTAGTGTGTCCATCGCAGGTCTGGTCATGTTGGGGGCGGGGGGGGGGGGGGGGGGTGTTGTGGTCACTTGTTACCTTACCACTCAACACCCTTCCTGCTACCATACCACGACACCCCCCCCCCCCCCCCCACCCAGTGATCTTCACTAATCCACTCCCCCGCCACCACACTCTCTCTCTGCACAATTAACTTTCTTCACCTCTCCTTTCACTCTTTCCTTCCTTCCCCAACAGTCAGTGAGCGGGTAGTGAGCCCAGTCATTACGGCATGGACAGGTGGCTCTGCCGGCCCTCAGGGTTAAACGCACGACCCCCACTCAGCTGGGCCTCAGCCACTGAATCAGGAAGAGGACAAGGAAGAAGAAATGTGTGTGTGTCTGTGTGTGAAGAACAAATGTGCATGAATGCAGTTCCCTTTGTTTTGTTTTTCCCAGAGTGGTGTTGATGAGGTAGTTTGGGCCCTCTTTTCCTCAGAGTAAAAAAGGAGCCATTCTAAACATAAGCCTCTCCTTTCAAACGACCACTAGGCCTCATTGTAAAGACCGCTCCCCAGAGGACAATCACTCCAAATTGGTCTCTGCGTGTGACGACTCCACACACACACGTGCACACAATATAAAAAATAAATCCATGTTTATAATCAATTTTTGTGGTCCTTCGGGCATGCTTTAAGGGGCACTGCACACAAAAATGAAGACCGTCAGAAAATGTCACCGTCAAGCAGCATCGTGGCTATTCTCTGGGGGGGGGGGGAATTGCATGTCCGTCTACCAAATAAAGCAGACCAATGTATTGATATATTATCAATGTGACATTAGATTACAAAATATTGTTAAATCATGAAATCAAAATGATTTTCCTCTTTATTTAAAAGGCTGCATTAGAGTAAAGGGCCAATTTCAAATAAATGCATTCGATTGAGCAAAACAGAATGGTAATCATATATTAAGGAATTTGGTCAGGAATTATTTCCAATTTTGAAAATCACTCGACTCCTAACCTAAGGAACCTGATTGGCTTCAATTTGCGGTTAAAGCAAAAATAAAGATAAGTAAAAATATCTCATCCTTTTCAAAAAGTGGATGTAAATTCTACCTCTGACAAGCTCACCCATATCTCACACGCACTAAATCTCAACTTATCACAACTTGCATACTTTCAAATGCCGATACGTGATTGAACTGGAAATGATGAAAGACTCAAAAAGATGTTCCCCCTTCACAGACTCAATGGAAGGTGAGAATAGCAGAGGACCACTAGCGCCCTGTCCCTGTCTCCCGACCGACGGAAACCATGTACAATACAACTGTCCCTTTCCCACCCCCCACCGTAGCCCTCTCTCCTCCGCATAATACCTCACCGGGCATCTGCTCTTTAGGCAACGCATCAAAACCAGTGGGCGTTATCGCACGCCGGCTTAGGACGCAATGGAACACATTTCCCTCTTTCTCTTTGTACGCTTCGGGCGGGGGAACATTTGATGGCACGGTGAGGCACACTGCGGGATAAAAATACATCCCGCGCGATGAAGACAAAGACGTACAAAAACACTGATCTGTCACAAGAGAGCACCGCTGAAGGCATGACTTTTAAGGCAAGCGTAAATAGTGAATGCCGAGACGCCACTGAAGCGTCTCTTGTAAAAAAAACAGCCGAGCTGTGGGACAGTCACTACTACGCACGACCACTCGCGACATGTAGCCCAGCGTGATTAGCATGACGTTAAGTCAGAGACGAGGCCCACGCCCAGGTGGTGGCAAACATAATGCGTGTATATGGACCACACATAGGAAGATATATACATGGAGAGCTTGGTGAACGGTCTTCGGGACCCGCCGGAGCGCTGCCAGGTTAATTTGGGATCTAGGACACACCGTGATGCACCGAGGGACCACGTCTCGCCCGTAAGCCGGCTGGCTTTCTCTTCCCCGCTCATCTCTCTCACGAAGTCACTGCATCAGTGACACACCTATCGGGTCATGTGGCCACATGATGCCAAGCGACTGTAAATAGAAATCATTTGCTTTCTTTGTTGTTCTTTTATATACCCGTTGGAGATTCTGGGCAATATGTCTTACGTTTCACCGTAATCCAGTTTATAATCTTTTGTGGTCATTGGTTAGCGATAAAGCCAGATTCAAGGGAAGACCTCCGAAAGCATGACAATAACATTTATTTTCGAAGGAATTTCATTCTTATACCGAGCCACCGCCGTATCACCCGCAATGCTGGACAGCTTTCAGTAGATTTGTGTTTAAGATGTGACTCACGAAAACTTGGGGGGGGGGGCCAATAGAGCCTTTTTTTTTAAAATGCTGTGCCTCTCGAAGAGTCAAATTATAAGACCTTCCAAATGACTGACTGGTCAAACAGGACAAATCAAACATTATGGATTAGATCTAAATGTCAGCTCATGCCAAGGAGAGTGCAAGTGCAAATATAATGAGCTGCTTGTATAATCCAAAATTAATTTGTTTAAAAAAAGGATTTGGGTGAAATAAGACACTTAAAATGATCATTTCGAAAATGTGATCTGTGATTTTGGATAGGCTACATGCTAAAATATATAGCCTTCAACACAACGCATATTAAAACTACCCCCATCCATTGTTGTCCATAACAACACATGACGCAAGGCTGACTTTCAAGGTGTTGACAGTTCTTGGGACCCAAGGGCCTCGTTTTCTTGCAGCTTGAAAACACCTTCACGGTATTTGAGGTTTGGGGTTAAGGTTAGATGGAATCGTCAGATTGACTAATATTTATTTAACTTACACGTGACTACATACTGTATATGTATAAGTATATATGTATAAATATATAGCCATGACGTCATTGCCAACACATCTACCTTCTGCAGTGCCTGGTGCCTCGGAGCACACAGGGAAAAGAAACAAAGAAGACTGACAGCTGAATGATTAAGGACTCTGTGGTTAAGCCTATAACACACAATCAATACTCGGAGGTAATATTGACAGGCGAGACCAGCAATATTGCCTCGCTAGAAGATGGCCCGTGGAAATGACGCAAAAACAACCGCATTTGCCTTATATGAAGTCTCATATACAACCAAGATGCGAGGGAGGGTAGAATTGCACGTATGATCCCACGTTTCGGATGCACCATGGGCGAGATCTGATGTGAAAGCATGGTAAACACTCATGCCTATTGATACCGAACTCTGGATGCCTGCAGGGATACACTCAACTGCTACCTTTTGTTCTCTTGTGCTCGTGTCACCTCTCCACCAGCGAGCTGAACATAACAAGCTAGGCTGATTAGGAGATACCATCCACACAAACTGCTGCTGCCGTTTCACACACAAAGACTCTCACACAAGTGAAAAAGCCTTGAGATCAACCATCAGTTTTGCATACACATTACATGGTTCTGTACTACGTCGTGCTGGAGGTGACGACACACTCACACTGTGCAGTATGAGCACCGCTCGGCGTAGCGGTACCTCAATAGTAAGTCCAATGTAACCAAATATAACAGCACTCTAGCAAAAAAATAATAATTAGCGAAATGTGTTGTACTCATTAAAAAAATTGCACAACCAGTGTCTCTTTCTCTGTGCAGGAGGGGAGAAGAAAGAAAGGCTGAGAAGGTTGTCAGGTCCAATTAGACACACTTGGATGAGTTATGCTGCATGGGAGCACCAATGGTCAGCCCCAGAATATTGCACAATATAATATTGCAACATCAATATTAATGAAGTCAAAAACACATGCCTAACTAGATTTGATTGAATCAATAATGTCTAGCTTTTTCGTTACAAAAGCTTGTTACACTCAACAAAATCAATTTCACAAAATCGGATTTAACACAATATTATTCTTCCTATAACATAGTATCCATCTTATGCTTTACGCAAACAGGTTTGTCTCAAACAACAGCAATTGCTAATAATAAAGTGTGATGAATAAACAAACGCTCACAAATCAATAACAGCATAATTGGTGGTAGTGGATGAGGTGTCATATCCCCCCCCTACACACACACACACTCACTATGTAAAGCGCTTTATATATGCCATTAATCTTTAATATAATTAAACAATATAAAAGCTGCAAACGCTAAACTCAACTGTTACGATCCTTTAGACCTCACAGTGTCAGCAACCAGCACCTAGTCTACATTTGGCCATGCTAGATGGGAGGTAGGGGGGAGGGAGGAAGAGAGGTAGGGGGGAGATGGGGGGGGGGGGGGGGGGGGTGAACGCCATCTATAAGCATGTGGATCATTGATCCCCGATGAGAAACTCATTAAGTGGTCTGATGCCACAAGGGAATGAAGTCCTGGAAAGACAGCAGTCTGTAATAAAATGGCTGGCCCTCCCAACATTAAGTGACTTCAGCTTTCTCCAGCCTGACAGTTTTATGGCTGCATTGTCAAACCCCCCTCTCTCATTCATGAACATGTGATTACACAAAACCAGCACTAAAACCACATCAGGCATTCAAAGCCAGGTCTATTTGCAAGACCGTCGTGGAAACACAAAACATCCTACATATTTTTTGTACATGAATAATAAATCACATGCATTGTACACACACGTGGCATTTAAACGTCATGACAACCTGCACTTGAACAACCAGCGTCAACTTTAAACGGCTTCTCTGCTACCGTGTTTTAAAGACATTTTCGGGACAGATATTTGACGAAGGTTTTAGGTGTTTTACATTTAGTGACATTACAGCATTACGACGGTAACATAAATAAGCAACGAGCTTAAGGCGAAAATGTATCCGCCTTTTCGTCTCGCAAAAGGATGTCAACGCGGAGCGCTTCGGCGAATAACGTTAGCTGGCCGGAAAAAACAAAATACGCCCTTTTGTTGGGGGTTTTTTTGCTCGCAAAGCTTTGTCCCTGCTGCGTATGCAAGGTAAAAAAGAAAAGAAAAGAAACAAAGAAAGAAAAGGAAAAAAAAGTAATGGCTGCAACGGCCGATATTTATTATGATGCCCCGCAAAAAAAATATTTTTTTCGCGCAACTCGCGAACTGGATTCCCTTTAACGCATGTTGTCGCATCCGACATATAAGTTTAACAACCCCGAGGGGGGGAGGGGGGGCACTAAGACCCTAGACCCGGGGAGACCTGGGGAGACCCGGGACCCGGGGAGGCCCAGCTAACCGGAGGACTACCGGCGTGCAGCCGCATTCCTCAGATAGCGAGCAACGGCCAAAACAGCCACGGTCGGACTAAAATGGTTACACTCAAACACAAGCTTCCGACACCATTTTGAATATCCCAACCGATTTACCCCCCCCCCCCAACACACACACACACACACACACTCCGCCGTGTCAACTCCGCCACACCGCCTTTAACAAAAAGCCGTCGCCGCCGCAACCCCCTCGGTTTCCCGTCACAAGTCACATTATAGTGCGGCTAGCCGCTAGCACAAACATAGCTACCATGAACATAGCCTAGCCTAGCTATGATAGCATCCCCGCAACACACACACACACACGCTGCTGCTGCTAGCCGCCTAGCAAGGCATAGCGAGACACTTCAACACCGAAAATACGCACACGCAACACGCACACACAAAACACGCACGCCGCACGCACACACAAGACATCGGTAACCATGTTAACGGACACCGTAATGGCGACCCGTGGGCACGACGTACATACGATAGAAATCCCTGTTAGATGTTCAGGCAGTCGTGGAGGTCGGTTGAGGGGGAGACAGAGAGCGGTAGCTAGCTAGCTAGCTAGCGCGGAGGACAATTAAAAAAAGGATACCGAAGAGAGAGGAGGAAAAAAAGATGGAGGGGGGGGGGGACCAACCGACAAACACGCAGACGTTAGAAAAGCGATTCCCGTCCGCCGCGGGAGCGGGTCGGTCCTTACCGAATTCACTCGGTCGGAACAAAGGAAAAGTCTCGTATGCTCTTCTCTGGGATCTCTTGTGTCTGGCAACGTTGCAGTATGGTTTCTCTCTCTCTCTCCCTCGCTCTGTGTGTGTCTCTCGCTCTCTCTCCCTCGCTCTGTGTGTGTCTCTCTCTCTCTCTCTCTCTCCCTCGCTCTGTGTGTGTGTGTGTGTTTCTCTCTCTCCCTCGCTCTGTGTGTGTGTGTGTAGTGGCGCTGGGAACACAGACTCAGAGACGGTCACTGTGTGGGGGATGGGGATCCATTCACGGGAGGGGAGGGAGGAGGGAGGGAAGGGAGAGATGCAGGGGGATGCTATGCAAAAGAGAGACCTGCCCGTCCGACCGCTGAATATTAAAACGCGTCTGGATGATTTGCCCTATAATCAGCCTATAATCAGTAGTAGTAGTAGGAGTAGGAGTAGTAGTAACCTAATAGTAGCAGTAGTAGCAGTAGTGTTGTTGTAGTAGTAGTAGTAGTAGTAGTAGTAGTAGTAATAGTGGTATAGTAGTAGTAGGAGTAGGAGTAGGAGTAGTAGTAACCTAATAGTAGCAGTAGTAGTAGTAGTGTTGTAGTAGTAGTAGTAGTAGTAGTAGTAATAGTGGTAGTAGTAGTAGTAGGAGTAGGAGTAGTAGTAACCTAATAGTAGCAGTAGTAGTTGTAGTGTTGTAGTAGTAGTAGTAGCAATAAGGAGTAGTAGTAGTAGTAGCAGTAGTAGGAGTAGGAGTAGTAGTAACCTAATAGTAGTAGTAATGGTTGTAGTAGTAGTAGTAGTGGTGGTGGTAGTAGTAGTGGTAGCAGTAGTAGTAGTAGTAGTGGTGGTGGTGGTAGTAGTAGTGGTAATAGTAGTAGTAGCAGTAGTAGTAGTAGTAGTAGTAGTAGTGGTAGTGGTGTTAGTAGTGTTAGTATTAGTAGTAATAGTAGTAGGCTAGTAGTAGTGGTAGTAGTAGTAGTAGTAGTAGTGTAGTAGTAGTAGTAATAGTGGTAGTAGTAGTAGCAGTAGTATTAGTAGGAGTAGTAGTAGTAGTATACTACTACTACTACTGCTACTACTACTATTACTATAGTAATAGTAGTAGTAGCAGTAGTAGAAGGAGTAGTAGTTGTAGTAGCAGTAGTAGTATTAGTAGTAGTAGCAGTTTTTTTTATTTTATTTAACCTTTATTTAACCAGGAAAATCCCATTGAGATTAAGAACCTCTTTTTCAAGGGAGACCTGGCCAAGATAGGCAGCATCAAGTACAAAAGTTAATTACAAAAATTTCACAAATAAAACAAACAACATAACGCAGTAGTAGTAGCAGTAGTATTAGTAGGAGTAGTAGTAACCTAATAGTAGTAGTAATGGTTGTAGTGGTTGTAGTAGTAGTAAGTAGTAGTAGTAGTAGTAGTAGTGGTGGTGGTGGTGGTAGTAGTAGTGGTAATAGTAGTAGTAGCAGCAGTAGTAGTAGTAGTGGTAGTAGTAGTAGTAGTGGTGGTAGTGGTAGTAGTAGTGGTGTTAGTAGTGTTAGTATTAGTAGTAATAGTAGTAGGCTAGTAGGAGTAGTAGTAGTGGTAGTAGTAGTAGTAGTAGGCTAGTAGTAGTGGTAGTAATAGTAGTAGTAGTAGATGAGGTGTTAGTAGTGGTAGTAGTAGTATAGTTAGTAGACGAGGTGTTAGTAGTGGTAGTAGTAGTAGTAGTAGTAGATGAGGTGTTAGTAGTGGTAGTAGTAGTAGACAAGGGGTTAGTAGTGGTAGTAGCAGTAGTAGTAGTAGATGAGGTGTTAGTAGTGGTAGTAGTAGTAGACAAGGGGTTAGTAGTAGTAGTAGTAGTAGTAGTAGATGAGGTGTTGGTAGTGGTAGTAGTAGTAGACAAGGGGTTAGTAGTGGTAGTAGTAGTAGTAGATGAGGTGTTAGTAGTGGTAGTAGTAGTAGACAAGGGGTTAGTAGTGGTAGTAGTAGTAGATGAGGTGTTAGTAGTGGTAGTAGTAGTAGACAAGGGGTTAGTAGTAGTAGTGGTAGTAGTAGTAGTAGACGAGGTGTTAGTAGTGGTAGTAGTAGTAGTAGATGAGGTGTTGGTAGTGGTAGTAGTAGTAGACAAGGGGTTAGTAGTAGTAGTAGACGAGGTGTTAGTAGTGGTAGTAGTAGTGGTTGGAGGAGAAAGTTCTTTTTTTGTGTTCAATATGACAGCAATATTAGAGTCGTTGGTAAAGAAAGTTTATGTTTGAACTAGAATAACAAAATGTGTCTTTGTGTACCATCAAAACCACAAAATGTATTATTATTATTGATATTGATATTATTTTTGTTGTTATTATTATTATTTTATTATCTGATTAGTTTAATAGGTTAAAACCCTATCGGCTTATTACCCTAAATGCTACTTGTCTCTGATATTTAATATTGCCCAGCTTAATCTCTTAATCTTGGTCTGAATAAATATTTAGGGTTTGATGTTGGCAATGTCTAACCCTGTATTCATTCAGACCACGGAGATACATTGAGAGATACATTGACATGTTAACGTTGATACAAACGTAGTGTGAGCAGAATTGGGTGGGTAACAATATGGATCAAAACCCCCCTTCACTATACTATTGGGTTTACATCTGCTAATCTAATCCTCCACCACGGTGTGCATGTGTAATGAATGATGTATGTATCCTATTTTAATGATGCTTTTCATCTTATTTCCAAGGATGGCAGAATGAAGCGAAATAAAGCGCACTTGCATACGTTTGCACACACTGTACAGCTAGTGTGCCTATATCAAAATTTAATGGTTTAGTAGTTTTAAGATGTGAAGTTTCAGCTGTTTTTGTGCGGCAGATTGATTTCCCGGAGTGCATTAGCACCATGAGACAACACATCACTAATTAATGCGCTCAACTCAATGTTTGGGAAAAAAAAAAAAAAAACACTAAATCAAATGGTGATTCCATGAATGAATCAGAATTAGCAGCATGGATGTAATTAATAAGGACTATTTAGGATGAATAGTTGCCAGCATTGTACCGATGTGATCATCCTGCACATCGGTACAGCAGCGCCCCCCAGTGGCTGGACGTGTTGGACGAGTAGACGGATTGAAGAAGAAAGGTCGTGCATTATTTATTACAATGTGGGCAACGTGGGCAAGTTACCGCAACTTTAGAACTGCGCTGTCTAGATAGGATGCTATCTAGGATAGGTATAGATAGGATAGATCTAGATAGGAGGATGCTATCTAGGATAGGTCTAGATAGGATAGGTGTAGATAGGATAGGTCTATCTAGGATAGGTCTAGACAGGATATATCTAGATGCTATCTAGGATAGGTGTAGATAGGATAGGTCTATCTAGGATAGGTCTAGATAGGATAGATCTAGATAGGATAGGTCTAGATGCTATCTAGGATAGGTCTAGATGCTATCTAGGATGTCCTCCTAGCTCCCCACCAATTTCCATTGTGGACGAGAGACCAGCTCCCTCACGCTTTGAAATTATTTTTAAAATTAATTATTTTAAAATTATTTTAAAAAATAGACAAAGTACAAAAAAAAAAAATCTAAGTACATCACCCTTCAAATAATGCCAGGGTTAGGGTTGCATTTGTAGGGACACTTTTATTGAATCAAACCTGCCTGTCCGTCTATTAATGTATCCGGAAAAAAATGCACGAAAAAGAGCGAGAAGTGACACAGGTGTGCTGAAGACTACATTTCCCAGCCAATACCAACAACAAGCCTCACGTTACGCACGTCTGCGCCAAAGGATTTACCTCTGGAAAAATGCGCCACATAATATGGCGCATCCCGGATAGGACATGCTCGCATGATTAAATGAAAACCAATTCATTAAAAACAAAAAAACAAAAAAAACGAATATGGACGCACGCCATCACCGTATAAAAAGGGACGTGGAGTTGTCTTCTCGCGCGACCTCGTCCTCCTTCCGGCAGCAAGAGCGGCACGCGGACGAGAGCTGTCCAAGGTACCCACACCGTGAGTGCAATTTATCCTTACGTCAGACCACTGCATTACTGTAACTTACTTATCCCTTTTTTGAAGTGTGAGCACACACACGCACACACACACACACACACACACACACACACACACACACACGCACACGCACACGCACACACACACACGCACACACACTAACCCTGACAAAAACGTGCGTCAAAAATGATGACTCTGTAGGCGATTGTGAAGCGATTGCTTAAAAAAAACACTCAGTCATCGGTTAGATTGGACCCGCATGCAGGCATGTCAAATATAAGTGTGTGTTCATTGAATAGGTTCAACAAAAGCATCTGTATTTAGTGTCCCATATACAGATTGCATGTGTCTTTTTTGTATTTCTTCTGCCTATAATGCATTGGACTCTTTCGTTTCTGATCAAGATGGATGCAGGGCTTGAGGTGCCCTCCTTACATTTCCCCCCTCTGTCAGCAGTAGCCCCACCATGATGAAGGAGGACGACAGCGTTGGACATTGCAATGGGATCCCGGAGCGCAGGACTCTGCTGCGGGCGTCCGAGTCCCAAGGGCTGCAGCTGCTGGGCGTGCTCAGGTCGTTTCGCGAGCGAGGTCTGCTGTTTGACTTCACCATAAAGGCCCAGGAGCACACCTTCCCCTGCCATCGCTGTGTGTTGGCAGCCTGCAGCGATTTCTTCAGGTAAGATTGAGACGGAAAGAGAGAGAGAGAGAAGAGCGTGTTTGAGGCGGAGAAGAAGTAGCATTATGTTATGTTTTAGCATTATGAGTGAAAAGTCCGTTTCCTCCTGGTCCCACACTGTGACCAGGGCCATGTTTGAGGTGGATATGCGTGAGCGCGACGATGGCTCGGTAACCCTGGGCAACCAGTCTCCCGGAGCGGTGGCATCCTTCCTGGACTTTGCGTACACCGGAGAGGCGGTCGTTACCGACACCAACGTAGACATGCTTTTCCAGCTGGCCTCCTTCCTGCAGGTACAACAACCTCATAGCAGTTGTGCTGAGCTAATACATTACAGAATGAAGAGGTAGACTGAAAATCAGATCAGAGTCTGCCAATGCTAGTATTTCCATTCACAATTTTTCTTTTAAATATGACGTAATAGGTCCAAATATTTTGAATGGGTTTTGTGTGTGTCAAGTACTGAGTGTAACCTGTAGGTCTGCACACACAGGTTTCAGTTCTCTCCAGGGCCTGCAGTGACTTCCTCATCAGTACCCTGGACCTCTCCAACTGTCTGTCCCTCTCGGCTCTGGCCGAGGGCTATGGGTCTTCGTCCCTGCAGCGGAAAGCCAATGAGTTTGTGGTTCAGAACTTCCACAGCCTCTCTTTAACCCAGGACTTCCTAGAAATGCAGGTGCAGTTTGTAGTTACCTCGTACCTCTTGTAGTGTTATGGGGGCCAGGATAGTAGTAGTGGCTAGGTACTGGGTTCGATCCCCGATGTGCCTAACCCCATCCTGCTCCTTAACGACATACTGTATATCTGAATTCACTGTCAGCCACTTTGGATAAAAGTATCAGCTTACTGACTATGAATATATCATAGTGTTTCTTCTGTACATAGCAGTGGGCATCACTCACGTTAACATTTGTAAAACCATATTGTCATTTGGACTTACTTTGTGTGATACATGTCTTCTTACAGGTGGATATGTTAGAAGCCTGCTTAAGGGCGGATGCGCTGCACGTACTGAGTGAGGAGGCAGTGGTGATGTCACTGTTGAGATGGATACGTCATGATCTCCCAGGGAGACGGAAACTGTTGCTAGGACTACTGTCTCTAACACGACTGCAACATCTACCTGCTGCCACGCTGACGGTAACCCCCCCCCCCACACACACACACACACACACACATACTCCCATATACATTGTGCAAATACACACACAGACACACACACTGGGGTCAGGATGGTGCAGCGGTTAGGTTGTAAGACGCCCAGGCGAATTTGTTCCGGGTTCGATTCCCCAATGTCCGCGGCCTACCCGACGATGCCCTAACCCCTACACTTCTCCTAAAAAGGACCTGTATCTAAAATGATGGTGTTACTTTGGATATGCCTACTGCTAAATGACCAAATAGTCATCTAAATGAGTCTGCTAATTGGCACCAAAGGTTGTTTCTATGCATGGGATACTCTGTTGACTGTCCCGCTCTGTACCTCCAGGCTTTGCGCGACACAGAGTCTCTCCTCTGTGGCGACGAGGCCTGCATCACCCTGCTGTCGGAGGCCCACGGGAAGCAGAGCCAACACGGCGGCCTGCTGACCCACGCCAGGCCCGCCACCGCACGGAGCTACATCTACACCCAGAAGACAGAGGAGAACGGCGAGGTCCGCCACACCTTCTGTTACTCCCTGGAAGAGGACCGGTGGAGGGAGGTGTCGCTGGGACCGGGCCTGGCGGGAGAGAGCCCCCTGGTGCCTGACCCACCGGGGTCACACCTCACCGGCTATGCTGAGAAGGTATGCTTGAGTGTTGAGATGCTCTGGTCCGGTATTTACATATTTAGTCTGTATTGCCTGATAATGAAACCAGTCCACCGATTGATTAAAGGGAACATTCAATCCAAAACACATCCCTGCATGCATTGCCTGTGTCATGCAAGGCAAAGGGAATGCTGATTATTATTTAACAACAATAGAAGAAATCAATGTTGGAATTATTCTTCGTTTTGTGGTATGGACACAAATGTAATTGTATATGAGACATGATACTGTTTGAAGTCCTCTTTATGACTTTTTGATTTACAAGCAGACATTTAGCTTTCAAGAAAGAAGTCTGTGTTTCAGTGAATACAACTTAATTTCATTAGTATTCCTGTTATTATCATTGTATGAGCCTACTGTTAATGAGGCAGCTGTCAAACTATCCAAAACAGATCCCAAAATGTTTTAGATGTTAGATGTTATATCGTCACTACCAATTAAACCAAGTGAACCGTCTCAGTGCACAAGGAGATCAAACACGTTGTAGACACGCTAATATCTCCTTCCCACTGTCTTTCCCAGATGTTTGTGACTGGCGGTTGCCGTGGTAACTGTTGCCGAGCGGTGCGCCTCCATGTGGCGGAGCCGTTCCATGACGCCACAGACGAGGTTTGGTGCCTCTGTCCCGTGACAGGGAGCTGCACGGCGGTGGCTTCCATGTCAAAGCCGCGCACCATGCACACAGCCGTGACCTGCCTGGACAAAGTGTACGTCATCGGAGGACGGACCCGAGGACCCAGAGGAGAGACACCGAGTCTTCTGGAGGTCTCTCTCTCTCGCTTACTGTATCTTCCTATGTACAGTTCTGTGACTTAATCTAGTTCAGTGTAAGATATAGAGGATTGATGTGAAGGTTAAAGATGTACAGAAAGGCTGCTGAAAGTGTCAATTATAATCACATCATACCTGTGATAAGTGTTCCCTTGAATATACAAACACGTTTCAATAATTAAATTAAATTCAATTCTACTCGATTCTATTCTGCACAACCAATAGGTGGAGTACTATGACCCCCTCTCTGGGAATTGGAGCTTAGTCAGCCCTCTGCCAACAGCCATCTTCTACCCAGAGTCTAGCGCCTGTGGCAGCATCATCTACATCCTGGGCTCGGAGGTGGAGATCACTGACTCCTTCAACCCCTCCCTGGACTGCTTCTTCAGCTACAATGCCCAGCAGGATCAGTGGAGCCGCCTGGTGGCGGAGTTTGGACAGTTCTTCCACGCCAAGCTAGTCAAGGCCGTGTCTATTCATGAAACGTTGCACCTTTGTGACCTGTCGACCTATAAGGTGAGTCATTTACATTTAGGGCATTTAGACTTACAATAAGTACATTTGTCAGGAGAAAGTGAAACAATATAAGGTTGGCATGGAATAAGTCATAGCGGGTGAATTGGATGGACAAAGAGCTTAATCTGTATTTTGATATTCAAACATTTGTAACCTTTATTTCATCATTGAATTATTATCTTTAAAACAAGTAGTCCTATGAGAGACCGATCCAACACACATGTCTGTTCTTGGTCTTGTGTGTGCCGTAGGTGTACAGTTTTTGTCCAGAGACGTATATCTGGAAGGGTGAAGGGTCGTTTGAGTGCGCAGGGTTCAACGCTGGGGCAGTGGGCACGAGAGACCGAATTTACATCCTGGGTGGAGACTACTCCCCTGACGAGATCACAGACGAGGTTCAGGTAATAACACGGGTCATAGTTAGAAATGCTACACTCTGCAAACTGCATGGTATAAAAGCTGTGTTGTGTATCTGGGCCATGGCGGTAATGGCTGCTGGGCTGTGCCCAGCATGGCGCTCAAGGGAGCACAGATATTAATGCAAATTAAACAAAGAATGAAGCGATGGCCAGTGGGCCGTAACATTGCTCACGAAATAGATTGCACTTTTGATTAATCAATTACAAATTGCAAATGTCTTCCTGGATTACCGGTAGTTTATTTGGTGTCATCTGCCATTTCATGGTTATTTTATGTCGGGAGTTAATTTCTGTTGCTGATCCTGTCCTTGCTGTGCTTTGCGACCTGAACAGGTATACCACAGTGGGCGGAGCCAGTGGGAGGAAGTTGCCCCAATGCCCAGAGGCCTCACTGAGTTCCACTGTCAGATCATCAGCTTCAACAGATACAGAGACCCATGGGGGGAGAGGGGAGATCCAGCATAATGCACAGTGCATAGCATAACACATGCACGCACGCACTCATGCACGCATGGACGCACACGCAGTAGTGCATGCAAGTGGATGTACTGCACATCATCCATGTCAACAAGCCAGTCGTTATTTGTTCGGGGGACAGGGGCTCTCCTCAGTCTCAAAACTCCTAAGCTAGACTGCTGCGCCTGAGAGACTAATGTGGACAAAAACTAATAAGCTGAGTATTAAACCAAGGTGTGCCAAAAAGACTATGGAGACGATCAACACTATGCTATCTAAGGGAGATACAATTATTTTTTGTTCATGAGTTTTGAGTTTTGAGTTTATTGTACCCCGCTAACATGTCCCCATGGAAATCCACGTTTCTTTGCTATGTTTTAAGTACCAGCTGTATTTGGATCCTTCTCTCATCAATCTACTTTTTCTACTAAGTTTGCATTGGCAGCTGAAATATTTATTAAGTTAATTAAGTGTGTTTGTTTGAAGGGGTGTACGTCACATTGTACGGTTCATGTGATATGAACTGTCCCCAGATGAAGATTCTCTATGCAGCCATTCAGAACTAAATGTAAATAAAAAGTGAACAGCGTCTGTATGATAAAACTAATGACTGGTAGAATATGGAACGACTGCACGTATGAATTGGTCTTTATTTTCATTGCGTGGTCAACAAATGTTATTTATATTGTGCTCTCAAATCCCCCAAAAAATCAATGTGGCAGTCGACCCCGATCACTTAAGTGGCTTTACTGGGCTCTTCTGACACAGGACACAGGTAGATTGTAGAAAAAACGGTTTATTGGAGATGGCAAGATGGTACAAACCAGAGCAGATGTTACACCCTGTGACGACAGAGCTTTCTTCCTGAGTGTGCGGTGATGGCTGGTTTATCCGGGGTGCCATGAATGCTCTGCACAACAGGTGTGCAGTCCCACCCAGCCCAGAGTCTGACTGGGGCCAGGTGAGGCTGTAAACCAGCCATCAACCACACACACTCCACAATCACCCTACTGTTTTCAGAAGTTTATGTTTTAGTGTAATTTGATGTTATATAGTGTAGTAATAATATAATAATACACAAAGTTCTCTAAAATAGAACATTTGAGTGATAAAATGTATATCTCACTATGCTGGAATTTAAACCTTCCAATCTTTTAAGGTGCCTTTGCTTTCATCCCTAATATTTTGGACATAATATGAAACAACAAGGTTGTTCTGAATTACCACTTCCGCAGTGGTTTCTGTATGTTATAAGCAGATATTAACCTGACCATGAATACAATGTAGGTCACTGTCAAAACAGCGTGCTGCTAGAACGGCAATAAAAAGATGAACATGCAACATGTCTGAAACATTATTCACAGCGGATCGTTTGCTGTAAGCCCGTGTTCTCCTAAACAAAACTACACTGCCGTGCAGTTCAACACCCCCACACCACCCCTATTCTTTCATCCATCCTACACAGCTTAGTGGGTTCAGTCCTGGTATGTTTTGACTAGCAGCCACATGAGCAGCACGGTCATTAAGACAATCATGAAGTTGAGGAACAGCTCCTGCACTGAGCGGTCCATCCTAGAGCCGGTGGTGTCACAGAGCCAGAGAGGGAGAGAGAGAGGCCAAGAGGAGGATCAGCGTCTCCCAGGAGCAGGCTTCCAGGGGCAGGCGGGAAGCGGCGCAGAAGAGATAGCAGTTGCAGCTTTGGTGGAGGATTTTTGTTGAAGGGATGTGGCCTTTTCTTAGAGGACAAGTGGAGGACTGGTGCCCAAAGCCTAATATGTAAGCAGGGTGAGGAGAAAAAAACTTTAAAAACATATAAAATAGAAAAAGAATGAAAATATTTTTTTGTATTAGTTTTTTTTAATATTCTGGGAACATGTTATGCGTATGAATGCTTGAGTTACTGTTATTATTTGTCTAGAAAACAACCACACTTGAACACTAAACAGCCATTTGTGAAATATGAAATATTGAAGGATATATATGGATTATCACAATGAGATTTTTTGTTTATATGTTCATTTGAAAGAATCCTGTAACGAATTTAACTTTGCATCTGCTAAAAACAAAATGTAAAAAAAATGCTTAAAAAAGAAAATGCTTTCCAATCTCAAACTAGCTGTACTTAAACATGCACAATCAAAACAACACACATCAGAATGAAACTAAATATATTAGTTAGTCATTGAGTGGTTACCTGGTGCTCTACGGTGGCTGTGTTTTGGCAGCTGCAGATACCTCTCTGTATCTTCAATGCGTGAGACTCGTCTCCACCTCGATGAGCTAAAGTTCTGTGTTGCAGTTGTTTCTTTGTCAGTCAATCAGGCTCTCATCTCACTGCCTTTCCTTACATTTCTGCAGTCCTGTGAGGCAGCGGCCACTCCTAAAGTAGCCATCCTCAGTGGACCGCCCATACTCCACATACACACGCACTGATGTCACGCACCATCTTAACCACCAATAGATGCTTTGTGTATCCCCACACAATCACAAACAAAGACAAATGGGGACACACACACACACACACACACATGCGCACACACAAACACACACACACACACAAACACACACACACACACATGCGCGCACACACACACACACACACATGTGCACACACACACACACACACACACACACACATGCGCACACACAAACACACACACACACACACACACACACAAACACACACATGCGCACACACACACACACACACAAACACACATAGCCACACGTATACACATAGCACACAGGTTCAGGTTCAGGTTATTTATAAAACATTAAAATTGTTGGATTACTGTGTTCTCAACACAATGCCCGCATGGATAAAGGAAATTCTAACCGTATCACCTATCACTGGAGCTATGCACAGTCACAAGAAAGGAAATTGAATCCCCCCCATCCAAAATATACAATGCAAAACTCCCGGGCTCCACTGGCATAAGCCAAACAGATAAACTTTACTCGAATGTGCCAATGCAAAACAGAAGACATTTTTATATTGCACTGCGTGGTATTGTTTCTAAAATATCTAAACAATGTTGCCTATCCCTACACAGCATGTGGAGCCATCCAGTATGAGAGTATATACTGTATATTTATACCTTTGTTCCATTGCATGGATCTGGTTGGGAATTGTTCTCGCATAATTTGTATTGTTGTTCACACAGCCATTAGTTACATACCCCCCCCCCCCCCCCCCCCCCCCACCAGCAACCCTCTTGATGTATTGTGATGGTGCTAATGAAGGGAATTTGACAGTTCACAACAGCTAACTTCTCAGGTCACCTCACACTTGACAGCTGCTTAGGACGGTCTGGTGCTAAACCCTGATTGACACGCCCTTACAGGCCAACAACGGACGGCGCTCGTGGTTGGGATTAAGTGTATACGTGAGAAGTTCACTTGTAAGTATTGAAGCCCAGAATTACGAGGTCGTTCTGTGAACATTTCACAGATGATAATGTTTGTCATTGTGCGTTGACCTACAACTTAGCAGTGTGTCGCCAACGCCGGTCACAACAATAAATATGTTTGACCGAGGAATTCCTGTTGCCATGGAGAGTGACGGTGGGATGATTGAATATAGCATGGCTAGGTGTACAGGCATCTCTGAGACAGCTGTGAGTGATGGACCTGAGCTGTTTTTATGCGTGCGTGGATATGTGTGTGTATGTGTGTGCGGGGGGATTCAAAAAGGACAGTTAGCAGGGTTGCCCTTTATATCAGAAAGTGAAATCAACACAGCCCCCACCCCCAGATCATCATTCCATTCATTTTGGCCAGGCCACTGGGTGTTTACATGTACTTGGGGTGTGTGTGTGTGTGTGTGTGTGTGTGTGTGTGTGTGTGTGCGTGTGTTTGTGTGTGTGTGCAAAATCTAACTATCTCTCTATCAATCTATCTATCTATCTACTTTATTGTCCATTTATCTTATTTTTGTGTCATATTGTATTCTATTCTATTGTAATGAACATGAGTAGTATTGAATTATGATCCCATTCGCACTGAAGGGCTTGTTTGGCCTCGTTGGGCCACGCAACATGCAACATATGTGCTGCATATTTATGCTCTTCCTTTGTTGCACCACTATTTTAAATATGGATGCACGCACTCTTGGAGCGTCCACCTCGACCTCCCTGACTCTGGTTCACCAGAAGATGAAAGCAGCAGTATTCTGGCCGCTGGCTACCAGCTCTACATTTCAAATGAGTTGCGGCGTGTCTTGGGATACCCTAGTGGTCTTACTGCAATCCTAGATATTGATCTGCTTATGTTTATTTGGCCATTAGTGGAATGTACAATTTGGGTAAGCTTATGTTCGCCTGCTTAAAACCTATAGCAATTGAGCCATACGAGTCTAAAAAGTGTGTGGGCCAACACATAGCTCTAAGGCACATTTTAATGTCATAAATTAAAGGCCTACAACATGTTTTATTTATTTTTTTTATTTTTTATGCAGAAGGCGCAAAACATGATGTATCTATGGATAGCAATTGGAAATGCCCCCCTAGGCCTAAGCCAGGGTTGAATAGGACTGTTGTTGTGCTGTGTGAGCACACAGCTATGTGCTCTCCTCTCTGACCAGCTGTTGTTTTGCAGACCAAGCAGCAGCAGCAGCAGCAGGCAGCAAACAGGGGTATGCCTGCCTACTGTCATAACCAGCCTGGGGTTTGCAATTACCAAGATGACTGAGGACAGGTGAAGACTAAAATCGCCCATAACATGCCTGGATAAAAAAGCACACGTACACACACACACACACACACACACACACACACACAGCAATGTGTCTCGTGGTAGAGACAAGAGTCAGACAGATGGAAAGCCAATGGCGAGACAGGCAGAAAGCCAGACTGACACACACACACACACACACACACACACTCTAATGTGTCTCGTCATGGAATCCAAGCTAGTTTGATGCAAGTGTGAATAAAAGCTGTAGGCCTACAGCTGTGCAGGGAAAGTTATACATCCAGCGCACCACACACAATGACAGTAGGCTGCTACTACGACGTCACACACAACAATGGTGTCTCATCAGCCTACGTTTTAATAATATTACTTTTTTTTTTTAATGTTAGCTCCCTCTGTCGGATTCACCGATTCACCGACCCCAAACGCGTCGGAGGGGGAATTAGCTCAAATGGTAGAGCGCTCGCTTAGCATGCGAGAGGTAGCGGGATCGATGCCCGCATTCTCCAAACCACGTTTTTACAGAGCTGTGCTGCAGAAAAAAAATGTCTATACCAATGTGCCTTATACCGCAGTGATCGTGTCTGTGTGTGGAAGTTCACGTCAAAACTCAGTATTGGTGACTGTATTACTTTCAGTGCAAGTTATCTATTTTTTTTAAAGCGCCTAGTATCACACAGGAGGAACTTATGTGTTTTGGGGTTTTTTGTTCCACCCGGACACAAATAACAGCAGGACCATGGAGCTCGGTGATGGAAACGTGAACTCTGTCAAAATGAGTAAAGAGCAGAGAAAACTCATCCGAAAACAAATCAAAGCCTGTAATATTGTATTAAAACATGACGGTATTAGTACAGCGTCGCACGCCACCAAGGTAATACCGACACCGCCACGTTAAAGTAAAAAACAAGAAGGCAGTAAACATGTCGTGTAGTAATGACAGGAACCCCTCCAGCGTTACTGTGACATAAAGTAGTTAACTCCACCATAACCTTATGCTGTACTTCAAATGCTTTCTTTTAAAATGCATGTGTATGCAACCGGTTAAGATATCGAAGAACGTATTCATGTGGTTAATTCCTTTCTAAACAAGTTTTTACCCACTTATCCTGTGGTTGGAGAATAGACCGATATTAAATGCCCTTTCCTCAGTGAGAGGGTGAGTGAGGTGGAGGAATGACTATAGAGATGGAGAGGCTGTCATGGCATGAATGAGTCTCAGTCTCACATTACAAGACATTACAGTCATCCAGTACAGAAAGTAACGAGTTGTTGGTGTCTCCTACAGCATCTGGTGGTGGCTAACGGCGGGCTGGGGAACGGGGTGAGCCGAGAGCAGCTGCGTGAGGCCATGAAGGAGATGGGAGAGCTGGAGACGGTCATCATGTCTCCTCACAAACCATATGCTTTTGTCACGTACAGGTAGGCCTAATAATTACAATACTATTGTCAAACACTCAACCTAACTACATCTTTACTTATGTATTTGGGAAATAGTGTGTGTAGTCATGGCAGTCTTAAGGTCACGGTTCGAACGGTCATGGTTTGTTTCAGTGACAGTAGGTTGTGTGTCAGGGTAGACGTGCTTTGCGTATTACATGGAGGTAAGTTCAGTAAAAGTTGCTGTTGCTGTTCTGCAGGTCGGAGCAGAGTGCCCAGAAAGCTCATGGCCTTCTCAATGGACATGTCTTGCGTTGCGGAGACAACAGTGTCACACTCTACCTCAGCTTTGTGGATTCAGGTACCGGTCTATTACACACAAACTCACTCGCGTGGTCATTGTCGATATTTTGTTATTGCAAATGTGTGGCATTTTAAACACGCCTTGCCTTGTGTTGTGTTGCGCGCAGTACCCTGTGAGGCAGAGGAGCGCGTGTCTCTTCCGGAAGGCCTCGCATTGGTCGAGGACTTTGTCTCTTTGGAGGAAGAGGCCGCGCTGTTGGCGGCTGTTGACTGGTCGTCCACTTCTGATGATGTTACGGGTAAGTTACAAGCATGCTTTATCTATTCTTTACATGTATTGAACTATAGATTTCAGTTTTGTGTTTGTTTGTATCCCTTAACGTAACCACAAACCCATTCATAACAAAACCACATTAGAAAATGCCCTTTTGTTAACCATTGATTTTTTTTTAGCTCAGAAGGCTCTAAAACACAGACGAGTGAAGCATTACGGTTATGAGTTTCGCTACGACACAAACAACGTGGACAAAGACAAACCTTTATCTGTCGGTGAGTTCTGCTCTTCAAACCATCAGCCCATCACACACACACACACACACACACACACACACACACACACACACACACAACACACACACACTAATGTGTCTCGTCATGGAATCCAAGCTACTTGATGCAAGTGTGAATAAAAGCTGTAGGCCTACAGCTGTGCAGGGAAAGTTATACATCCAGTGCACCACACGAATAATGACAGTAGCCTACTGTTACACAACAATGGTGTATCACTGTCAGACTATGTTTTTATAATATTGTATTTTTATTTTAGCTCTGTCTGATTAACCAACTCCTCCACATCGGAGGGGAATTAGCTCAAATGGTAGAGCGCTTGCGTAGCGTGCGAGAGGTAGCGGGACCGATGCCCCCGGATCTGTGCTGCAGAAAATAATCTCTACTAATGTAGAGATGTCATGTCAGTGTATAGAAATTCACATAAAAACTCAGTATTGGTGACTGTGAAGCATTACGGTTATGAGTTTCGCTACGACACAAACAACATGGGCAAAGACAAACCTTTATCTGTCGGTAAGTTCTGCTCTTCAAACCATCAGCCCATCATGTCATGCTATCTTCAATCAAAAAGCAGAGGTAGCACTCATACTGCAAAGGTCATCCTTCTACTGCCACAAGTCAAGTCAAGAAGCTGGCAGTCGGTACCTTTTTATTATTAAGTTTGGAAAGTGATCAATTGTTGTATGTGTTTAATTGCTAGGCCTTCCTGATGAGTGTGTGCCTATGCTGAAGCACTGTTTGAAGGACGGACACATTGGAACCATGCCAGACCAACTCACTGTTAATCAGTACCAGCCAGGACAAGGTAGGTACATTATATATTATATATATATATATATATACATTGTATTCTATTTTTTTTTATTCCTACAGTTTATAGCTATTAAGACGATATCCATTGAGATAGAACCATACTAATAAATGCTGATTTTCACCACAAGGTGGCACCAGAGTTTTGCCTAGTCCAAATTTGGTTGTGGCTTATGGATTTACATACGTGTTCTTTTTGTGGGAAAAGAAAACAATTACGCTGACACAAAAATAAACTTGAACAAACTCAGAAAATGTAATGTAACGAACGTTGGTACTATAATCTCGTTGTATAATGGTGTTATGTGTTCCATCCTAATTGTACACCTCGCTGCTCATAGGTATCCCTCCTCATGTTGACACTCACTCAGCCTTTGAAGACACCATCCTCTCCCTGAGCCTGGGGTCCAAGGTGGGACATCAGCCATCTCTCTAAAGCCTTGTGTATTTTTCTTTCTTTTTTATCACCGTCTGCTTGTGTCTGTCTGTGTATACACATCTGTCTGTGTATATACTTCTTTGCTCTGTTTTATTTTTCTTTACCCCAACATTGAAATTATGAATTAGTAAGTCTTGCAGCACTGTGTAGTCGGCAGCATAGCCATAAAGTCCCATTCAATCGGTTCAGTTAGATGACATGCATCGGTCCAACCTGTCCATCCAACCACCACCCTGTCACTGACACCACCCTGCCATGACACTGACATATGCACTTCCTCGTGCTGTCACTAGTGAGATTACAATCAGATTAGGGTCCTATCTACATCCTTCCATCATCCTCTCTAACCTTCTTGGGCTACTGCTCCCTATTCTGCAGAAGTGTGCAGAAGCTTATACAGTGGTATGTTTTATGAGGAAATTAAGTCAAATTCCTATTAGTAAGTAAAAGGTAGTTACATTGGTTGTCAATCTTTGATTTCGCAATATTATGCTAAAATATAAAAATCCACAGAAAGACATCCACAGAATAGTGGATGAAGGCGTTGCTGCAGTTGCTTATAATTTTGGTTTGTCTTTCACAACTGTTGACAAAAGGAAAATATCTTCCCAGAAGTAAGTACTCTAGAGTTTGATTGGTAAGTCCAAAAATGGGCAAATTTCAACACCAACTATTTATCAGTGTACAGTTGATTTACAGCCAATACAGAATTGTTTACACACACACACACATACACACACACACACACACACACACACACACCATGTGATTCAGTAGTCTATTTAGAAGTAGATATTTAGTTCTGCTTTTGGTAACAGTATCCTAGTCAATGTATATGGGTGCATGCATTTTAACTGCATTAATGGCATTGTGTGTGTGTTTGTATGTGGTCACAGACGGTGATGGAGTTCCGTCATCCAGATGGCCGGGTGGTTGCCGTGCTGTTGCCAGGGCGAAGCCTCCTGGTGATGAAGGGGGAGAGCCGATACCTCTGGAGCCATGGGTTGGTTTAGTTTTTAGTTTTTTAGTTATTATATTTAACAGTATGATGAGATAAGATCACGCTTTATCCTAGGAGGGAAATTCAGGTGTTAACATGGCAGTGCAAATCAAACACGAGAAGAAAGAAAGAAAGAAAATAAAAGGTGAAATATCGGCAATGTAGGATCCTCTATATACAGAATTAATCTAATGGAATACACTAAGGTAAAATGAATGTGCGTAAAGGAGCCAATGGGCTATATGGATTATGTACAACAAGAGTCCACCTTGAACAGTAAGAATGAAGTAATAACATTTCCTTCCTTCCATTTCTTTCCAGTGTTAATTAACATCTTTGAAAGATTTTCACATGCATTTCTGTTATCTGGGCAAAATGGGTCTTTAATGTATTTGTTAGTCACTTTGGAGATAAGCGTCAAATGATGCAATGCAATGCATGTAGGTAATCGCACATGCTTTTGTTTAGACTCCCTTTGGTAAACACATTCCTAGGTACTTACTCCTTCGCATCACCCCCACACTCTCGCACATAGGATCACGCCCAGGAAGTTCGACATGGTGCCTGCCTGCGACCCGCAGCCCCCAGCAGCGATAACCCCTGACCTGGGACATCTTGGCAACCTAACCCTGAGCAAGAGGGCCACCCGCACCTCGTTCACCTTCCGCAGGATCAGGCGGTCGCCTTGCCAGTGTGGTGAGCTGCCTCCCCTCCCATGGGGCTAATCGATTGTTTGTGCATAATGTTTAACAAAAGGGCTGTACGCAGTACATCGGCAGGAAGATGAATAGTCCATACTAGCCCTATGTGGTAGCAGAGGATGGACCCTGCTGGTGAGAATAATTTATACTTACTGCTGAACACACAGTACTTTTTGTTTATGTATTTAATTCACACAGAAATAAGCTTTACCATGTGCTTATTTTATATGGACTATTTATTTATTGAATTACCAGAAAACATGCTATATCGTAATATACTGTATATGTACTTTAACAATATCGTGATAGAAGATTTTGGCGATATCGCCCAGCCCTATGACTCCATCCCTTTTACCCCATATCCAATTCAAATCAACTAATGGTGTCAAAGTCATTGTAGCATCAAAGTCATTTAAATATGTGTCTGTAAAGATGTTTCATCTCCTTCCGTTGATCGATAATAGTGGCTGTTGGCTCGGTTCCCTTTTGGCTCATCGGGTCATGTTTCCACTATTGGCTTCAGCCGCAGAGCTCTGTGTCCACGGCTGCAGTTACTCCCTCCTGACTTGTAATATGTAAACAATTCATATTTAATCGCAGCGGTCACCACAAGTGCCCTTTTATGGGTTGGTTGGTAAATCAATGTGACTCATTCATTGAGCATCCTCCTTATCTTCCCATTTGCTTACCCTATCATCCGTCATCTGCCCTTAGCCTTCCCCTCTACCTGCGACAGTCAGGGAGCTCTGTCGGCGCCCGCGCCCTCTCCTCCTCCCTCGCCCCCGTCACTCCCACGTTCCCACGGCGACGCAGCCCGCCTGGAGGAGGAGTACGTGCATCGCGTGTACGACGCCATCGCCCCCCACTTCAGCAGCACGCGCCACTCGCCCTGGCCGCGCGTGTGTCACTTCCTGTCCTCGCTAGAGCCCGGCGACGTGCTGGCCGACGTGGGCTGCGGCAACGGGAAGTACCTGGGCGTCAACCCGGAATTGGTGGTGGTGAGTGTTTCCTGATGTTAGCAGGGCAGGATGGTGGAAGGTTGTGTAGTTTAGAATACAGAGACAGTGTCTGTCTATTTATCAACAAAAGGGAAAATATGACGACGTTTTTAAATGATGGTGCATACTGATACCCTTTTCTCCCTCACATCTTTTTTTCTGTATTCCATTGGCCCAAAACCAAATCTCTGTCTGTATCTGATTGAACGCTGTGCCTGTTTATTAGGCAACTGACTATAAATATGCCTTGATTTAAATTAAAATGCTTGACATTTTTGGTTGGAGAGTGGCTATTGTGTGTGTGTGTGTGTGTGTGTGTGTGTGTTTTTTTAGGGTGGGGTGGGTGGGGGGTCTAACCTATTACTCCTTTGGTTTTGGTAAGAGGTTGCGTGACTCACTGTGTTCACTGATTAAATGAGATCCTCAAACTGAATGCATCAAAATGGCCACTTCCATCTTCATGTCTTTCCTTCCCTCCACTGTAACCTCTTCATCTGCCAACACCATTCTCTAGCCCTCTGTATTCCCCTCTTTTTCTATGTCTACCCCTTGCAAACCCTATGAACCCAATTGTACTGAATTGCTTGTCTGGTGATTTGTAATAATTGCGGATGTTTCAGTGATCTTAATCCGATTTGAAGCTTACATTTTTGTAATTTTTACATGTTTGTATTTTTTCATTCACATTTGAATACAGTGTAAAGTGACATCTTGGCTATACTGGTATTTCATAATTTAACTTTAACGAAGGGTTATTACCTTCATTTAGAAGTCCCTTAAATACATGTATTACATAGATTATTAAACAATTGCACCTTGAGCATAGTTAATGCTGCTTGATTGCTTCTTCTATAAATAATCAATGCATTAATATGATAAAATAGAGTAAAGACAGCAATTCTGTACAATGTCATTCTGAATTGTCTTCTCTTTTGTGGTTGATTTTGATATTTGTGTGTGTGTGTGTGTGTCTACAGTTGGGTTGTGACCGTAGCAGTGCCCTGGTCCACATCTGTACAGAGAGGGGTTTTCAGGCATTTGTGTCAGATGCCCTCAGCGTCCCCATGCGAACTGCCTCCTGTGATGCTTGCATATCTATAGCAGTCATACACCATTTCTCCACACAGGTACGCACGCACACATGCACACACACACACACACATACACATGTGATACAGCATACACAATAGTAGACACACAAACTAAAGTAAGTCAAATGTGTTTTTGTGAAAGTACATACACAAAATAAACCTTGGCAAACATCACGAAGCAGTTGACAGTGTGTGTGTGTGTGTGTGTTACAGGAGCGTCGTCTGGCTGCGGTCAGGGAGCTGGTGAGGCTGCTGAAGCCCGGAGGTCGGGCTCTCATCTATGTCTGGGCTCTTGAACAGGAATACAACAAGCAGAGGTCAAAGTACCTCAAAGACCCGAGCAAGGAACCTTCCGGGAGCCCCGGCCCTACGGAGAACCAATCAGAGGGCAGCACATTACCCCAGAAGACTGTAAATAGCCACGGCGACTCAGGTGTCACAGACGATGGCAAACACTATAGAGAGGTCAGCGGCCTCGCAGGTCAGAGGCCAGACGAGGACCAGGTGCACAGTGGGAAACTGAGTGTCCACACTAATCGCACCGCCTTCAACTCCCAGGACCTGCTGGTTCCCTGGCATCTGAAGGATGGAAAGGGAAAGGCGGAAAAGGGAAGGAAAGGAGAGAGAGAAGCTGGGAACTTTGACAAGATGGGGAAAAGAAAAGCAGGCTCTGCCGTGTCTAAAGATAACCCCTTGATTGACGAACAGATCTTGCCTTCTTCGGGTCCTACTTCAGACTGCAAGACTGAATCAACTGATTCCAAACAACTCGGGAGTACTCGCCCAGACTTTATGTTGGCTCAGGTCACGACCTCTAAAGCCAGTCTGGATTCCAGCCTCCCATCCTCAACTAAGGATACCGATGATGCGTCCAATTCCTGTCCCGGTTTTGAAGTTGCTCCCAGCCCCGCTCCCCCAGAATCTGTTGCGGCGGCAGCCGTATTTCACCGCTATTACCATGTCTTTCAGCAGGGGGAGATTGAGAAGGTGTGTTGTCAGGTGGCTGGCGTTAAAGTTCAGACCAGCTACCATGACCAGGGCAACTGGTGTGTCATACTGGTGAAGGACTGAACGAAAACAGACAAGGGACTAGGTACACACACATACACACACACACACACACACACACACACAGTGTGAGAAATAAAAAGAGACAACGAACCCCTGCCAATCAAACTGTTATGTTATAAACATAAAATGAAGCTATCATTAAATGATCTGCCATAATTAAAGTTCTGCTGTCAATTTTACGTGGAAATAAAACTTGCAGAACATATATATGTTGTGATTGTGCTTACGATGGTTTATGATTCTGTTAAGTTAAAATATATTGTGAACCACATCTAATAAATGATACATTTTACTCGTCTGTATTGTTAGTGCTCTTAGTTCATTCTGCTCGGGTCACACGGTCAAGAGGCAGTTTCCATGGCCAGAGCCAAACTCCCTATATATAGAACAGTAAGGAAGAGATTAATTTGTATCTGCAAATAATTGTTGCCATGTGTTTTAACTTAACACATGGCTCAGGGGATTACAGTGTCTCCTGGAACATTTTGAGAAATTGCAAGCTCTCAAGGTGAATTTGGTTCATTTTATTGTTTTATTCCCCCCATTATGGATGGCTTCCCAGACACTGCCTGGAGTGTGGTGGTGCAGCTTGTCTCATCCAGCGTCTGCTACACAACACAAGACAAATCAAACCCCTGATAACTTGAATTGGACATATTCCGGGAGATTCTCCCCTCCGCCAAACCATTTACAGAAAAAGAGACCGTGGCCAGTAACCAACAACAGCCTCCTTAGATCAGATTAAAATTCCCCTGTGTCCTTGTGCAGTTCAATAACATGAATCTTTATCTGTCTACTTTGCCTCTGCTCCTCCCCATCTCCCTATCCCATCCTCACATCATACCCAACCATCGCTGACGGATTTAAGTTTAAGTGTATTCCAGAGATGGAAGCGCATGACAAAAAAGGTTGCTTTGTTCACAATGTATATTTAATTGTATTGTAGTTCCAAAAATTGGGACATTTTTGCTGGTGTATCAAAGAATTCATGAGCAGGTGGCCCACTTCTACACCCTATTACATTATGTAGTAGGCCTACATGTACAAAAGACTGCCCTAAACTTACATTTTATTGCTACGTAATTGTAATTCATAATTTCTTTAAGTTTTTCCTAAAAAAATAAACTATATTATTAGTATTAATACATTTGAGCATTGACACAAAATGTACCACAGTATGCTATATATCTTGTTGGCTCAATCACTTTTACACGCCTTCTCTGTCTGCCTCCCAGGCTCCCTCACCCACAAACAGATCTAATTACCCTGATAGGTTTCTACCAGACGATTGGAAAGACAATGAATCCTAAGATAATGGGCTATTGATGGCAGCAGTGGAGTGGAGCCCTGTTATTTGGCCTTATTGGCCCTCTCACAGCAGATAGGTAATTGGCGGAGGATTCTCCCAGTAAATGACCCCCATGGCGGCCTCAAACCCACCGAGACCTGTAGAGGCAGACAAGCTGGGCCGATGACAGAGAGCCGCAACTAACACCAGCAGATGCTGGTGTTAGTTGGTAAATGATGTGTTTGTGTGTGTGTGTGTGTGCTGCTGCCACTGTGAACCCTGTTTTTTTTGTAGTCTGCCATTGTTGTGACTGGCAGAAAGATAGCACACTTGACATTTGGAGAGATTGAACAGACTAAAGATTATTAAAGAATCTTAAATGTGTTTTCCTCCTGGCAAAGCCTATTGATCTGGCGCAGTGCTCATGCATTTCAAATAATCTGCCCACAGGAGTCAACAAAACCTATTTTTTTCCCAGAGAAAAATAATATAACCTTTTGGATATTTACTCTTTACTCTGTTCCCCCCCTGTTGGGAATGTGATGCTATGAGAGGGCCACAGTGTTTTTGCTTGTGAATGTTGCATTTGCACTGATATAAAACAAAGGACAAGCGCTGCTGTACACTGATAAGTTATTATTATCTAGGCAGCTGTACACACACACACACACACACACACACACACACACAAGTCACAAAATTGACATTTGAACAAAAAAACCGACTCCTTTGCATAAAGTGTTTCTGTATTACACTGAATATGTGTGATTCAGATGTACTATTGCAGTCAAACGACGCGCCGTCATTGCGGGTCAGTGATCACACTTTCTCACCGCCTAAAGCGCGGTGACGTAAGAAGCCGTAAGTGGAGGTTGTATGTTTTACGACACCTAGGAAAACATATTTTACGACAGCGTCATGGCTGCCTTCGGAGCCAGCTTTGAGAGCGCGAGCTCCATTGAAGGCAGGAGGGAACATAAGAGGAAATCTCGCCAAGAGGCGGTTGAAAAGGTTAGACACGACACATCTCTTAAATATAAACTACAGTTTGTTATGCGGGTCTTAGCTATTGGCCAAGTTGTTGTTGGTTAAGCAACAAACAAACAAAAAAGCTAGTTAGCTAACTGCTAACAGTGTCAACAGTCTCCTTGCTTTCTAGCGGTACATCGCCGGTTCCGGTTGCTAGCAGTTCGTCGCCACTCATAGTTACGGTTACATTACGTTAACAATGTCCCCTCGTCGTTAACAATGTCCCCTCGTCGTCAACAATGTCCCGTTTCGCTGTACACAACCCCAGCACCACTCCTACTGTGTCCAGGGTTCCCAAGTTGCAAAAACTCATTTCAGGGAGCTTCCGACCGCGCACACACACACACACACACATACACACACACAAGAACTTTAGGGCCCCTGGCCCCAGAAAATTTTGAATTTGGTTGATGTGATTTCCTGTTTTCTGGTGCATTTTGGGGATGGCCAATACCTAAATTCAATCAGATTCATAGCCCTACATCCTGATTTGCTGATATTGAGGGGGTGACTTCATGCAAAGGCTTGGGATTCAGGGCCCCCTGACCCCTTGGGCCCGTGCAGTAATCCATTCTTGCACACACACACTCGCACGCACGCACTTTTTTTTTAATCGAAAAAACGATCGGCTCAACTTTTCCCTATTCACAAAAAACGCTAGGTGTGAGCACGGCCTTATACTCTGTTATAGGCCTAGTCAGTACAGGTTACAAAAAAATTACAACACTTATACACGTTTTTAAACTCACCTCAACATGCCTTTTGCAATCATTTAAACCACCATAGGAAATGTTGAAGTCACTGTTGCAAACAGTGCAGCGTGCCAGACTATCATTATTTCTAACTGAAATTATACAGAGATAAACCTTAGTATAGTCTGAAGTAAAATGAGTTTTATATTTTCGTTTTTTAGGGCGCTCTGCGTTTGCCATGACGCTTCAGCTCTGGGAGACAGACTGCAGTATTCCTGAGCGCGCGATACATTCGAGTGGAATGCTCAGTTAAACCGCGACTCGATTGGTCAGCTGTCAGTAAGAGCGGTCAATCCCAGGGTTCCATTCACACTCTGTCACACACGCAGCACGTATCTCTATGTGCTCTCTTGCGCTCCTCTTTCTCCATAGACATAGAAAAAAGTCTTTCTCGCTGGCTTGGTCGGATTTCCGGGAGATTGTACATGATTTGCTTGCATCAGGGAGACGCTATTAATTTGCGGGAGACTCCCGGAACTTCCGGGAGACTTGGGATGTCTGTGTGTCTCTCCTCCACCTCCCCAGCGTGTCTTCGTTATGATGAGTTGAATACGTGTGTGTGTGTGTGTGTGACGGTTTACCTCCAGCCAGACAGTACTGGGGAGGAGGAGGAGGAGGAGGAGGAGAGGGGGGTAATGGCTGATCAAACAGTGCCAAGCGCGATAACGACCCCTAAATCTGTTTTTATTTGACGATCTGATCTATAGTCAAACCCAAGTGTATGCTTAGTGTCCGGTTGAACCGATGCGGTCCTCTCGTCCCACCACCACGCACACACCCCTTAATTCTGTGTTATCTCGTTCCTGGGCAGCTGTGTGTACACACACACACACACACACACACACACACACACACACACACACACACACACACACACACACACACACACACACACACACACACACACACGTACCCGTGGATATTATACTTCCTGTGTTCTGTGTGTTTTGGTTTGCTTGTATATTATAGCAAAGTTATCCAGAACAGTGGTTATGGGTGGGCATGTGCTCTGCTGTTGTTGGTTCAAAGAGATTAAAGCCAACCAGGCCACTGCCAATTAACTGATGCAGCGTTATTAAGATTGGTAGATCTGGCCACATTTTGACGAATTCACTCATGGCATGACTCCATGTTTTGATCGGCAGTTTGGGTACAGAGCATGCTCCATAAACGTCATGTTTTGCTCTGTGTGCGCATGTGAGATCATATGTATAATGAAATGTTTGTATTAACCCTTTAATTAGTTTCAGCCTATTTGACACGAGTGAATACTCAACTTTCATCTTTGTTTTGTGTTTGTGCAGGCCAAGCAGCATTATGAGAGCGAGGAGAAGAAGAAAGAGCTAAAGAGGCTGAGGGGAGAAGACACCTGGATGCTCCCTGAGCTCAACCAACGACTGCAGCAGATCGAACAGGTCAGATGTTGTTTCTGTTTGTGGTCTCGTTACAAAGTGTGTCTGCGTGCGTGTCTTGCATGCGTGGTTGTAATAACGCTATTCGGAATAACAATGCTGGGTTTAATTGGCGTTCCATTTCTATTCCTGGGGGAGTTGTCTTGGTTGAAATGAGCTAAAAGCATAGCCGCCTACAATCTCTTTTACAGGAAGACTCTGCCAAGACCAAGAAGAAGAAGAAAGAGAAAAAGTCTAAAAAGGCTAAGAAGGAGAAGAAGAAGAAAGGCAAGAAAGAGAAGAGAGTGGTTCCAGGAGATGGCTGCAGTGACAGTTCAGAGGTACGACTTCCCCCACCATGACCAACTGGTTGAAAAGGCAGGGGAAACCATACGGTACAGCCAATGATGATCCAATGCATTATTATTAATGTTTGCAAACAGCAGACCATGCAACGATAATGGCAATGCTAAAGAAAATTAGACATTTAAAAATAATGGTTTTCACTTGGTTCTTTGTTTTGTATCCTACCAAATGCAGTGTTTCCCCTACTATGTATTCAGCAGTGGCGCAGCGCCACTGCTGGAAAATCAGCGCCACTGCAAAAATCTTCACATGATCGTTATTTAGCACAACTACAACGTCATCTTGAAATTGCCAAGCGTTAAGACAACATTTTCAATATTTTTTGCCCCAATCAATTTCTACCAATAATGTAAATAAAAGCTTAAAATTAACACAAAAGAAAAACATGAGTAATCCTGTCTAAAATTATAAAATCAAGATTTCTGTTTCTGACCAGTTCAAGGTACGTGCTCCAATATTAAATCTGTTGATGGTATATCATATTTGTCTCAAAATGTCCATTTCTATCCACAAAACTTGCCAGAAGTTATGGTTTAAGGGGTTATTAAAAAAAAAAATCTTCCGGAGGTGAATGCCCCCAGACCCCTGCGCGCCGCCGCGTGCGGCTTGCCTCCGTTACGTAACAGCACCACTGCTGGAAAAAGTTCTAGGGGAAACACTGAAATGTGGTATATATTCACTTATGAATGTATTTATGAAAACACATTGAAGCCATGTAAGATGTGTTTTCTCCACAAAGTTATGAATCACCCTCTTTTCTTTGTATCTACTCTCTGTGACTCTTAGGACTCGGAAGAGGAGTGGGTGGAGGCCCAGCCCCAGGTGGACACTGTTAAAGCCTGGAAGATTCCTGCGGAGGCCAAGCCCGCAGAGAGCAGCCATAGTCCAGCCCAGAATGCCCAGGTAACGCTCTCTTCTCTGTCCTGCAGAAACATACACTATAACCATTATTACTGGGGCTCGTGGTAGCTTCATTCTTTTGCCAACTCTGTGGGTTCTCGCTACAGACACTGGAAGAGGATGTGGATCATTAGAGTGTGCTTGTGTAAAAGAGCCAAAGCTGCACAATGGTAGTGGTTCCTACTTGGTAATGAATTGGGTCGCTGTCTGCTGTTCTAGCACAGTCTTGGCTGTGAGCTATGTTTCACATTGCACACAAGAACAAGATATGAAGATACAAAAAAGAAGTGCAAGTCACAATTCATACAATATTTGGTAGTTCCATGTCATGATCCAGAGGACGGTCTTCTTTCAATCTGCTAAAAAAGATAGACATTCCTCTCTATTTCATATTGGGAAGCAGATGTACGATGTTGTCATAACCCTTCTGTCCATCACTTCTCCCCACAGAGAGACGAGTGGATGACCTTTGACTTCCTGGCGATGAAAACCACATCGACAACGGAGAAGCGTGCTGAGAAAGATCGGCTAAAAGAGGAGGAGAAAGCCAAAGCCCAGGCTATTGAACAGGTGTGTGTGTCCAACCATATCTATCTGCACATAGGTGTTCACCTCTTGCTTGGACACATATTATTGATCCCTATTGGTATTTTGACTCAATAGGGATCAATACAAAATGTAAAATATGATTGTACAATATTGTACTTGAAAATCGTTTTGTAGTCACTTTTCCAAAATCTTACAAATACATGATATATTATGTTGATTTTAAGCAGGATATATCATTAAATAGTCAAAAGCCTTCGCCGTTGCACAGTTATCCATTGATGTTGAGAGGCTGTATGCAATAGGTTCGTTCACCAATGTTTATTAGCTGGCTGGGGTAGGTGAAGTTCCCCACATTATTTTGGGGGTAAGATAATGTTTTACAATAAGACTGCCCGCCAGGAATGTCCCGACATCAAAACTGAAATTGAAATGTATAGCAGGATAGCGCTGCTGTGGTGGTGGTGTAAAAAAAATCACACATCTCAATAGCAGCTTATGCAGTTTGAATGTTGTTTTTGAAAGTTAGAAAGATATTGGATATTCAACAGATATCCACACTCTTGAATTAGCGATGTGATGCGGTGAACTAAAGACATGATCACTGGTATGAGTCCCGTGTTTCTAGTGGTGTATACCTGCCCAGGAGATTTGGCTTCCAAACAAAGCCGTCGTGCAGCAGCACTCCTCTCTATAGAGCTATCGTTTAGTCAATATTTCTACACAATTGGCAAATTACAAAGTACCTTGCCCTTCCCTAAACAATACATCTCTTTTCAAAATTTCCCAATGGATATAACATTCAAATCGCTGTTTAGAAGTGTATCCTGCTAGTTGTACAACAGCAAAAAGCAGGTAAAAAACTGCGTGACCAGCGCACATGGACTGTATAAAATACAGATTATAACTGACTTTCGATATGTGTTAACTATCGCGGACAAAAAACAAAAAAAACGTCTAAAAAATGAGTACTCGAGTACTCGCTGGTATTTGGACCGGGTATTCAATGATCATTTTTTGGTATTTCTTGCATCCCTAGTATCGGCATGTCTTTTATTTTGTGTACAAAGCTGTCATAGAATTGTTGAAACATGGTGAATGTTGTCTTCAGGCTGGTCTGCACAAGCTGGAGCTAAACCCATTCTGGAAGGATGGAGGAAGCGGTCTGCCCCCAGAGAAGAATGCTGCTGCTGCTGATGTTAAAAGAGGTAATGGTTGCAATCCATTCAGCAACATTTTACAGAAGATAATCACATTATTTTTAAAGACAAAACGGAGCATCTCAAAGATAACCAACATACATAAACAGATGACAAAATTAGTTAATTACTGCCAAACCAAGGATTTCATTTTTAACTACCAAAAAATACCCTCCAGCACCTTTTATTTGCATGCTGTTCCCATCATGTTGTGACTGGTTTTAAAATGGAGACTGAAATTTACTGTTCATCATTATCTTTGAAAGACCAAATTAGCCTATAGAAATAGTTGGAAAAATATTGTGTAGTAATGTGCAAATGGTCCATATGCGGAATAGATGAACAGCCATGTTGAACACAATCCTGAAATGTTCTTTATGGTAACATTAGCTAAGCAACTGTAAATGTGGTCTGGTTTGATTCAATGTTAAGCCTACACCAAGGAAGGTAAATTGTGAAATGTATTTCGTAATTTAAACTCTATGCACTTTCATTGAGGCGTGGGGGGGGTGTGTGTATGTGTTAGGATGATGATTCTGTGTCGAAGTGATTTCTGGCATTGAGATATGGCTTTCTGCTGAAGTTGTGAGTAATGTTAACAGTATATCTCGTAAGGTTGGAATTTTAAGTCTGGGGAATTGGCTCACAAAATGTTCCAAAAGTGACTCATGTAGGCATTTTTCAACATAAACATAATGTATCTGTAGGAGGATCCTATGATAGAAACTAATATCACTTGAAATTACAACATGGTAAGAAAGCAAAGTACAAGAATAGAGAGTACAAAGAGCAGAATTGCTTTTGAATTAAAAAAAATTTAAAAAGGTAATCTTGTAAAGGAGGAGGACAGACAGCTGGACCGAAACACTCTTGAGTCAGGGATTTAGGAAGGCTGGATTTAAGATGACAGCAGCAGAAGGAGAGGACCCGCAATACAGAGAGACTTAACATTGATTAAACGTGTGTGCGTGAGCGTGTGTGTGTGTAATGTTTGTAGAGTTGTCTGGCAGAATAAGCTAAGCATAACAGAGTTGCACACTCTCACATATTTTTAATGCTTGAAATCGACCAATTTTAGGTTAATGTTATTCAGATTCAAAATTAACATAGATTTACAAATTCACAAAAATCCCACAGCATCTTTCAGCCCAACAAGATCTTGACCATCTTTTTCTAGATCAGTGGTTCTCAAAGTGTGGTCCGGGGACCCCTGGGGGTCAGTGGCATATTGCCACTGACCAAGCAAAATAATTAATAAAACTCCTACATAATTTGTCCAAAACACAATGTAAAAATAAAACAAGCGTTCATTTGAGATAATTACTCAAGGCATCATTTTTTTAAGGGGGACTTAACTTGAAAGTTCATTGAGCCAGTAGGGGGAGCACGAGATTTCTAATGCATGTTATTAATACATTTCCTGGCAAGTAATACAAGGACAATATCTTTTTTTGGGTATATGTTCAATGGGTTAGATTCAGGTTGTGAACTATAACAATGGTAGGGGGTCCTTGTAAATATGTATCCATTCTAAGGGGTCCCTGGCTTGAAAACGATTGAGAACCCCTGGGCTAGATTATGCAGCACGTCACACAGTTATTAGTTGATGATCCCCCTTATAATAAAATTATATGTATACATATATTTATATCACTAATAGTGTTTCAGTAGTAGAGACTATAATAATTGTTTTGGACATTCTCAGGATAAACCTCAAGAGCTTGTCTTGAGAGGTTGTGATACATTTAGTTTCAGGGACATTTGTCTATAAAGCTGTCAGACTATTTTTGGACAAGAACAAGACTTTTTTATAAACCCACATTTTCCATTCAAATGCATCTCTGGTCATCTGATAACAATCTGACAGTTGATAATATCGGTTCATTAAAAGCACATTAGGGCTGCTCAGGGATGCAAAACCAAAGATTCAAATCAGCTGGACCACAGCAGCCATTTTGTGGCTGCTGTGGTTGTGGGCTGTGGCTGTTGCTTAGCAACTATTGATTGTCCATCAATCAGGATTTAAATTATAATTATATAATAATCAAACATGTTGGCCAGTTGTGGATAAAATGTCATTGACTGCAATGTCGGTGTAATTTTTACTTGGCCAACAATGTTGTCACATGGCTATTTACATTTTGAGCGTGCCAGAAAAACATGGTCACTGTATAATGCCAGGTGTAGTAAATGTCATTGATGTCTCTGGATACAATTTTAGATATCGCCTGTACCACCACCTCACCACTTCACCAAGATAGTTTTGGCTTGATTTCATTAATGATCGGTTAAGCAGTTTGCCAAACTAACTGAATGTAGATAGACGCCATACATCAGCATCACATATTGAACATGAGGATTTGGTGATCTTTCTTACATATGTCATTGTTGAGCCTTCCCTGAGAGGGGGATGTCTGGGTGGTGTGCTGCTTCCCCTTTGATGTAGCAGCAGTGTCAAAATAAAAGCTGCCGTTATTTACGTCCAATCCTGTGAGCTGTCCCTGATATTTTGCGCAGAGCGTACACCCATACGAGTATCTAAGGTGTTCTTTGCTTACAACCGAGCCCACGTAGCCTTAATACTCGGTCACTGGTTCCTCTGACCCAGGGCTGTAGGTTGTCATTCAATCCACACCACAAATCAATAAGCGCTTGTGCGTTTGATCCCCCGGCAGCCAGACGGTGGCATGGCCTCCCTCGACCAATCGGATCAGCAGGAACAATTGATTCAGTGTGTCAAGACTCAACCCCTGATCCCTGTCTTCTACTGATTTATTGCTGATACTTTCCTGCTTTTTCGTGAGCTACTTTTGTTGTGTTGGTTGTTTAGTGCATGTGTTTGCTGGATTTTTTACATACGGAAGTGTAAAAGCGTAAGGTTTGCGATCATGTTCTTCCCGATCATTTCTGACATACTTGTGTATTGCTACATTCCAGCAAAGTAATGTCAAGGATTATGATTCTCTATTAATGCAAATGCCATTCTTCCCTTTGCCTTTCCGTGTGCATGTTTTACTTCAAGTGTACACCCTTTTCCCTCCTGTAGTGGCTGCAGTCAATGACGGCGGTCTGAGCTGGTTGAGGAAGAGCTACCAGAGGATGAGGGAGCAGGCCGAGAGGGAGCAACGCAGCCTGGATGACATAGTGGCCCAGAGATATGGGGTGAGAGACACACACACACACACAGTCGTACATGCAGGCGCTCCATGAGCTAATGCATGTGTCAACAGCGCTGTACCCTCCAATCAAAATGACTAATTATGTTTGACCGTTTGCCTGGGATTTAAATATTCATATATATAATATTATAAGATTTGCATACACAGAAACATAGGGACATGTGTAGATCTCTGAATATTTATTTTGACATCCACTTGGACAGGCTTTGCCAGATGCTGACTGACAGATTTCTGGGCACAGACGGAAGTCACATGGGTCTGGAAAACTTGTGTGTCAGCTCTGTCAATGTCTCTGCCATGCTCACTACCTCCTTCATGTTGTGTATCTCTGACACGCGCGCACACGTGCACACGCGCAAACACACTTAGTTCTGAAGAGCTTCTCTGCTGAATACTGTCACTGTCACTTCACTGCTATGCTGTCACAACAGTGCTGACAGTGCAGTGAGGTGCTTAAAAGATATGGTGTTATTTGGAAAACACTTCTCAAACTTTTGCCCATAAGGCATAAAACCCCATCTATTGTGCCAGCTTTACCTATGTTTCTCTGCACAACTTCTCGCAGGCATTATATGCGCAGTTCCTAACTTCCTAATCATAAGCAAGGGACCGTCTGCATGTGTGTGTCAATGCTTAGTTAATGTTAATATTAATGTTAATAAATGAATGAATGCCTGCTACTGTTGCTTTGTTTTCACCATAGTCCATGGAGGAGTTCCAGAAGCGACTGGCAGAGGCTGAAGAAGCTGCCTACGGGCCTCCAAGGAGAGGGGAGAACAGGGCCATGGGGAGGGGGAGCTGGAGGAAAGGAGAGAGGGATGGCTGGAGGAGAAGAGAGGGTGACGAGGCAGACAGGGAGAGCTGGGGACGAAATGAGAGAGAGCGCGACGCATCTCCTCGAGATGGAAGCAGGCGTTGGGAAGGGAGAGGTGAGCAGAGGGAACAGGGGAGGGAGCAAGAGAAAGGCCCGGGCGAAGGCCGGCACAGAGAGAGGGAACGCAGTAGAGACCGGGAGAGAGGAGGAGGTGACTGGGACAGGGAGCGAAGACGCAGGAGCGTGGACCGAGATGAGGAACGCCCCAGAGAGAGGGAGCGCGAGAGAGCCAATGACGGACGTAGAGACCATGACAGAAAGCTAGACAGAGACAGATACAGAGACGGGGACAGGGACAGGGACAGGGAAAGGGATGGAGGCCGACCTGGAGCTGCTGACAGGTCCCAGCGTGACGATCGTCCTTCCCGCAGAGGTGACACCTCCCCTGTACTGAGTCGTAACCCCCCTCCCCTATCTCTTGGGTCTTTGAAAGGCCGTTTCCTCAAGCCCTCTGAAGATGAGGACACAAGTGGAGGTGGGTCCAAGTTTCTCATCAGCCAAGTTTGGTCCTTTTTTGGGGGGAAATATCTCTACTAACATGGATTTGTTACGAAACACGAATTATAGTTTGGTAGTTCGATAGATAGATGGATATTGGATAGATAGATAGATTTTATAGATAGTTTTTATTTGCCATATGTAACAAGTACAGGTACATAGGAAATGTTACTCCTGTTCCTCTCCACAGTTTCTTCAAGTGACATGTTTTTTGGCATATATTGTAAGATACTGACTGTATCGTAATGTGACCAGATATCTGAAATGAAAAACAGGGACATTTGTAGTTTGGTGGTCCATATATAAACAACAGATCTGATGTTATTATTTCTGAAATGAAATAATAACTTCAGATATTGTCTATTATCATGGTACATTTAGTACTGTACTATGTAGTATTAACTATTGGGCAGGACATGCCCAGTGGTTTACTATGATTTGTTTTAAGCTTTGGTAAACCAGCCATAAACAAGGCAAAAGCTATTCGAACAAGGAATCGTTCTTTAATGTATTGATAGCATATTGTTTATGATCGGTCATACCTCTTTATGGTATCAAGTCGATAAATAGAGCCCCCTGTAGCGAGTTTGCGTCACAGCCTATCAGATAGACATGAGACTAATTACCAAATTAATATTCATGAGAAAGCTAGAACCATTGCCATTTAAAAATCTATTCATATCTTTTTAGAATCCTATTTTTTTTTTAAACAGGGACATTTCCCCAGTCCCTGTTTCTGGTGGCCTGTCCCCAGAAAATGGGGACGTCTGGTCACCCTACTGTGTCTTTTTTGAATGTCTTGAAAGAAGACTTTATCCATGTTGTCTACTCTTCCATGTTCAGAACCGGAGTCGGCTCCAGCTCCTCCTGCTGGACGCTCCAAGGCGTTCCTGAAGCCCAGCTCCGACGATGAGGAGGAGGACTCACCGAGGACAGTCCGTCAGAACCCCAGTGTTACCAACTGGAAGAAGAAAAGCGGTCCGGCTCAGGGCCCCGACGGACCAAGGGAACCAGAGCGGGAGCGTGAGAAGGTTACGGAAGTGGTGTCTCCTCCTCTAGAGGGTCACCATGGGAACAAGGCTGCGGTCACATCATCCAGGTCAGTGATGAGGCAAAATTAAGCTAGTAAGTTTAGTTTGGTCTTGAACTGATTGCCTTATTTATTCTCCGTTTCCATTTGGTCTAAGGGTATACACTCTCACTCACTCACTCTCTCTGTGCTTGCCCTGTCCTGGTTCTGCTCCTCCCTCCTCCTGTCTTTTTTTCATCCTTTTTCCTTTTTCACTCTGTCAACTGACTGCAGCTGTTGCACAAGTAGTTGCCTCCTTCTTCTTGCACCAAACCGTCTGTCTCTCTACACCGTCTCTCTGTGTTCGCGGGCTTTCCTTCGCTCAGTCCTTGCAGCTAATGGCACCTCAGCAGCACGGGACAAGGTTCTACTCTCTGGTGGGAAAGAAAATCAGGCTGAAGGCTGAAAACAGCTATTCCCTCTGTTCAGTAAACAGCATTACAACCCCCCCCAGATGACTGAACATCATAAGATCATACATTTCCCAGTTGTTGTGTTTGTTGTTGGTGGCTATATTCATCCATAAGTGCATCGGGCTGGTTCGCTACCGCTGTCACCCGGCTGTGAAAGCGGTAGCCCTGGGTGCAGCCTAAGTCTCGTCTTGATGCACCTCATTAGGCTAAGTTGTTTAGGTAACCCGGCGTCTGAAGGCCCGGCAGCACGGAGAGCGAGTCCTGCTGTCTTGCAACCACGGCAAATGAGGCCATTAGGAGTGTAATAGGCTAGAACCGTGCTTCTCCCCCCCCCCCCCCCTCCGCCCCCGGTTCAGGTGCTCCTGAGGCAGGGCTTGAAAACCCTAACCAATAGAATGGGGACTCCAGCACCAAACAACCCCACTGTTATAATGGACACCGCGGTTGTCTGCGAAGACATGGGTGCCCACGGATAGAGACACGCGTCCATCCACCTCTCTTACCTTGACAGATATGAGTAGATGGACACGCAGCACCGTCTCTGAGAATGCAAAGATTAGATTAGATAGAAGTACAGCGACAATGAAATGCACTTTGACAGCTAACCAGTAGTGCAAGAAAGCAATAAGGTGCAGAGTATGTACATGTATAGTGGAATCTACAATAGTAAGATAATAAGGAAGATGTAGGCAGTAAGAACGGTAAATACAAGTTATGCTAGTAGTAGAAGTTGTATACAGAATAAGGTATGTGGTACGATCTGAATAGGGTAAATACACAATGTACATATAGTGTGTGTGTATATACTGTATATATATATATATATATATATATATATATATATATATATATATATATATATATATATATATATATATATTACACTATAGGTGAGATATATACAGTATGGACAGTGATATAAAAAAAAAAAGAAGAAAGTTGATGTTCAGTGCTGTGTGGCGGTCCGGGTGGAGGGGGCGGGACGTTCAGTCACTGGAGGAAGGTGTGTGTGTGGGGGGGTATCCGGGGGGGCGCTGATGTTGTTATGGATGTTTTTGATTAGCTCCATTTAATGCCATTCACCTGTCATACGAGATAAAGTGTTGGGATACGTTGCAACAAGACAACCAATGTTATGGTCATTTTATTTCTTGAAGTGAGGAGGACGAAGAGGAGGAAGAGGAGCTCCCACTGCTCACAGATGAGGAGATGAACAAGCTGGGGGCCAAGCTGGTGAAGGCAGAGATCATGGGAAATAATGTGAGTTTTTTCCTTTCCTTTCAACATCTAAACTTATAGGATGCTATTGTCAAAAAATGGTATCTGCATGTATTATGCTCTCTCCATCTCACTCACTTTAACTGAAACACACACATCAGTTACCACTCCACTTCTGGCTTTCGGAGGTTAACTTAGAATCAGCATATGAAAAATCACCATCTCTAACTGTAATTTAGTCACTCTCAAATGTAATACTTTTTTAATGTTTTATTAAACATGACTTTTAAAGCAAGAATAATTTTTAAGGATTCACATTTTCTTAAATGGCCACAGTGTCCTTTCTAATGTCTCCCACTGTCTTGCTATTGAAAACTCCTATTAGTCATCATTAGCAGAGAATGAGGGTAAGAATAATTTAAACGCATAAGCCTTCCTCTTAAGAAAAGTGTCTCCAGTGGATTGAAAGAGAAGTGTCTCCAGTGGATTGAAAGAGACGTGTCTCCAGTGGATGGAAAGAGAAGTGTCTCCAGTGGATGGATGTTTGTCTTTGGACACACATACATAAGTTTAATCATTGGGCATTAGTAGTGGGGTATCCATCCATTGACTCCACTCCCTATTCATCTTCCTGGTTGTAACTGTCAAAGCCAAGATGACTATGGGGATTTCTAAATGGAGAATCCTCAAAAGCTATCTTTTTACACACAGACATGCACACGTCTTGAACCCCTGACACTGTTGTCACTTCAGAATTTGATCCCCCAGTAGATATTTAAAAGCTGGGTTTTGTTCTATTTTTGATGTTACAAAAGGTTGGAAAGTTCTGTCCGATGAATCAAAAATGTATAATACGTTCTGTTGAAGAAATGGTGACTAAGAAATCCCTTAAAGATTAAACCTAGACTTTACATAATCCAATAGCTAGGACAAGAAGTAGGTCCAACTCTTACCTGAAACCATGCTAAATGAGCTATACCAGAGATACAAGTGGGGAAATAAATATATTTATTCTTTTCACATCTACCAAGTAGAGTCTAGTAGATTTACTTATTATAAGATATTGAATCAAAAAGTTACTACTTTTTGTATTTTTTTTTTACTTTCGAGTAAATATAATGTATTCATCATTTTAGATAATTGTATCTGTTTTATTCCGTGTGAGTGTGTGTGTGTATGTAGGATGTAGGCCAGCAATATTTGGTAAGATGAGTATGTCTTTGAGTCTGTTTTTATGGATGTTTTTTTTATTTGTGTCCTTTAGGCCCTGGTAGAGAAGCTGAAATCCCAGATGGAGGTCGCTCGTAAAGCAAAAGAAAACCATGAAGCCCGACTGAAACAGGCAGTAGCTGCCAAAGCAAACCAGGTAAACAGACTGCAGGAAGATATATGACGTCTATGACATGTACTCCCCCTTTTTGTCAATCCAGAGGCTGCTGCATGTCATTTTTATTGATGAAGGAATGCAACTAAGAGGAAATATCTGGTGGGTTGGATGACAGGAGGTCATCTGCAGAATGTTGCCATCAGATTTCTCAAATCCATATGATTGACAGTGACGTGTGTGAAAAGTATGTACAGCAACCAATGGACATAACCTTTCCAGACCAAGTTCACGTACAATGTACTCACGTACTACACACACACACACACACACACACACACTCACACACACTTTTGCACTAAAAAGTCTCTGTCTCTCTCCATTTCTCTTATCTGAGCCCTAATCCAAACACAGGCGGCCGTATATCTACTTTATTACACACAGAGACATCGTTAGGGCATCCATCTCTCTCTCTGCGCGGCAATGAATCGTCTCTCTCTCCAGACACTCACCTTAAAATGAAACTAAATAGCCTCTGCCACGTCCCGTCCTGACTTTTCTTTTTTTTTGTTGAAGGGTTTGTTTTTCTCCTCTGACATGATGTATAGGAGCGTCTCCTCAGAGTCTGACCTCCAGCAGAACCTAATGGGAAGCAAATGTCTATATATACACGCACGTTCTCTCTCCTAGGGTCATCCAGAGGGCGTGTGCGTGCGTGCGTGTGTGTGTGAGTGAGTGAGTGAGAGTCGGTGTGTGTGTGGATGTTAATCGGTACGGGGGGGGGGTTGGAGAGAGAGGAGATGGAACGAGGAGATTAGAGGGAGATTATGTGTGCTATCCTGGATAGCATGGTAGTAAATAGCCGGAGACCACGGCGGACCACGACCACTCTCTCCCCCGCTAGCGCTGCCCCCCCCCCCTCCCCCTCCCAATACCTTTTTATGACCTCGAGACACAAGCACGCGCAAATCATGGCACGCCATTTCCTGACCAGCGCACACCACCGTTCTGCCACAGCCCCCAGATAGAGTGACACGATGGCCGGAGCAGCAGGTCAGAGGTGCTCTCATCAGATAAGGCCGTGATTAGACCGCCTGCACGCTCAAAAGAGCTGGCCTATAAAAGAACAGCTCGCCGACAGCTCGCTCTTTGATGACTGTGCTAGTGCGTACCGGTACTTAAGTTGTTGTAGAGGTACTTGGAGCCTGTTAGTATTTGATTGCTCTTGCTGTATTGCCCCTCCTCCATCCCTTCCCATTACCGCCACGCTGGTCTTCAGAATGCAAATGATATGTAGCCTTGCCGTGGCTGTGGTGGGGGTTAGACTGCCGTTACGATGACTTCTCTGTTGGTGTCTTAAAAACCCAGGACAGATGGGTCCCAATGAGCTGGTGGAGAGCTGGAGCTGGAGAAGAGATTCTGTTTCGTCTGTCATCCTCTGTTTCTCAACCGCTCCTCGCCTTTTATTGTCTCCGTCTCTCGCCCGCAGTTTTTCTTTCTCCCTCAACCCACTTTTTCTCTCTGTCCTGCCTCTGGAGACCAAGGTTGACCTGAGACCAAAAGCAATTCATTTTATTTGTTCAATTGTGCTCGAGCTCTCCGCCAGACTGTCTGGGACCAAGGGTGAACACAGACACGAGATGTCCACCGAAAATGCATTGACCTGGTCTTTGTGTGTGTGTGCGTGTGTGTGCGTGTGCGTGCGTGTGCACACTAGCTTCCAGGACGCTCGGAGGAAGACCAGGAAGTGCTGCTGTTCCGGACGGACCACTCGGGCCGCGCCTGGCCGGTCAACGCCCCATCTGGACCACAAGAGCCGCGGGGAGGACGCAGGAAGAGCAAGCCGGTACAGTAGAGCAAGGGAGGGGAGAGAATGAGCAGAGAGGAGGTTTTATTTTTGGAGAGTTGGAGAATAGGTCCTCCATGAACGGCAGTGTCCTACTATCCTAAATACAGTCTCATACGATCCCAACAACTAATCGTGAACAAAAGCCCTTTTTACACAGAGCTCCCGCAATAATGTCGTAAATAATACCCGTCATTACGCCGGCTTTGCTTTTTTTACACTGAACCAAACAATGCCGGCATAATGCTGCTCCGCTTGGGATTTTAGATGGCACGTTGGCATTTCGGGGAGCAAAAGAGGCGTGACGGGCGTGACGTGTAACACAACAGCGTCAGCGTCTAAGTGTGACGTATGACTTGTGCGTTGGGCAGCGAAACAATTACAATGGCGGGTGAACTGAGTGCTTTTTTTAGTGCACATTCTACAAATGCAAGCAAAGTTGCTGTGCGTCGTATACAACACACAACATACTGCTAACCGCTGCTAGCTGCTATTTCCGCTCACACACGTCCAGACTGTCTGCTGTTTCCCCAGCAGACGAAGTAAACGTCACTTAACAGTTACACACACACACACACACACACACACACATTAACCATGAGTCGTGTAAACAATACACATAGTTCTCCAGTTGGTTCTGCTCATGGTTTGATGAATGAATAAAATAGCCCAGTATCTTTGCGCCATTCTCAACTCAGTCTATCCCACCCTCTTTCTTTTTCTTAGCCTGTAACCCCCTTACTTATTCCATTCCCCAATCTCTGTTTCCTTTTGTTTCCTTATACCCTCTAAATGTGTTCCTTATACCCTCTAAATGTGTTCCTTATACCCTCTAAATGTGGTCCTTATACCCTCTAAATGTGTTCCTTATACCCTCTAAATGTGGTCCTTATACCCTCTAAATGTGGTCCTTATACCCTCTCAATTGTAGAGATTTTTGTCTTCAGTTTTTACGTGACAATGTGTTGTAACAAAAAGCAGATTTCCTCATGACTATCCTGATGGTCTGTCTGTCTGTCTCCCTCCGTCCATCCACAGATTGAGACTCACATTGACGGCGAGCGTGTGCGGTACTTCCAGGATGATGATGGCATGGGTCTGCAGGAGATGGTCCGCAGGGAGAAGATGAGCACGCCACAGGACCAGAATGCACTGTACTCCCGCATGGCTGCCAAGGTGAGGCTTCGGCCCGTGTTCATGCAAGCACCAATGTCCAACTGTGTTGGAAATGCCGGTGATTGAGATGATGGTCGAGGGGGTCATAAAGTGACGCATGTGTTGCATTATGAAATTATGGTGATGGTGATTGTGATGATGTGTTCATTTTACTGGCAAGTGTCTTTTTCCACTTTCAGCTGCTGTGAATATTGCCTTTCAAATAATATAGGGAAGTATGTGTCTGTGTGTGTTCACAATTCCCTGAGGGGTAGAGAGAGTAAACAGCCTTCTGGGATTTGTAGTGTCAAATGAACGGACATTTGCTCGTCCCCCTTTATCCATTTTCCTTCTGTCTCTTTCTTTCTATTTCTAGTGCTCGCTCTCTCTGTGACTGTGTGGTTGATATAGTTGCAGTAGAGCAGATGGAAATAACATTGTGTGTGTGCACGCACACTCCTGTACTTCAGAGTACTTCAGAGTGCTGATTTTAAAATCTAATTCATTACCATGTTTTTGGATAACTCTAGCTTTCTCTTTTTTGGCTCACTTATATCTTGTGCGCACACACACACACACACACACACACACACACACACACACACACACACCTACAACCAGGGACACTAAAAATATATCTGCAGTTACCATGGCAGGGCGTCTATAAATATCAACACTAATCACGGCTATAGATTTATGCTCTGGTCGGTAGGGACAATTGCATTGTCTATCACAGTACAATTATACTGTATTATCTTCCTAACACTTACACCTAACACACTCTTAATGGCATTCTTTAATTTTAAAACAATATTCATCATTAAACCATTGTGCCTTGCCTAAAGAATGATGCATTGTTAATAACTAACTATTAGACAAATTCAACATTATACCATGCTTTTATTTACAAACGATTAACAGACTTGCTGATCCTGCCTGGGAGGGGGTTTACCCATAATGCATCACACTGGGGACATGTGTGAGATTGGTTTGTGATCGATGCGATGAGGAGTTCTTGATATGTGCTTGCGCACTAGTGGCTCACCACACAAATCATCCTAAGACCTATTCGATATGATTTGATTTTGGGTTACAAAAACACGTTCATCACTCGGAAGTGTTGAACAATTATTTCCAAAGTGGATGTTAAAACATTACACAAGTACACAAGTACATCACCAATAGGCTAGTTTGGGTACAGAACTGGGCTGTATATTATTATCATATGACATGTATTGATAACTTAAAAAGGCATAATGCTACAGCTTGTTGGCGAGGAGTGACAAATGATTGATGTTGTCTGTTATACGATTACAATAACCTGTTGGTTGCCAACCTAGATGTGGGATACTCTGTTATACGGTATATTATGTACATGGAGTATATGTTCAGCAGATAACGAGACCGTAGTTAAGGACAGATAGTGAGCGAGAGATAAAGAGAGATGGGTGACATCAAACACACACATAAGCATACACGCATGTGATGTGCTTTATTAATCCCAGACCGGAAATGTGGGTGTCACAGCAGACGTACAGGATAGCAATGTTAATGAGAATTAAAGAGATGGAACTGTAAAATAAGACCTCAAAAGATATACAGAAAAAAAAGAGCCATGTTTTTGTGTGTGTGTGTGTGTGTGTGTGTGTGTGTGTGTGTGTGTGTGTGTGTGTGTGTGTGTGTGTGTGTGTGTGTGTGTGTGTGTGTGTGTGTGTGTGTGTGTGTGTGTGTGTGTGCGCACACTCCCCTCCAGTCCCTACATATACACCCACACTCCTGCTAAATTCTCACTTACACTCTCTCACAGCCATGCACTACAGCCATGCTTGCGTCATTCTTTCAATTTCTCTCACTCTTACTCATACACAGATTCTGACCCGTTTCCCGGTTGCCATGGTGACGAGGTGTAGAATCATGGCAGGCCAATGTGCTGTGTCCTGACTGTGTGTGCACACACACACACACGCACACATACACACACACACACACACACCCCCCTCACATGCGTCTCTCAGAACACGGTATGGAAGAGGCACTAAGTGTGAGGATGACGTCATCGTTTACATATGTTATCAGTGAACCCAGGCTACATTTTCCAAAGGAAAGACAAATGAACGGAAAAACGATGACGTGAGAATAGCAATTAAATTCAAATAATCATTGTACATGATTTTCGTGCATATGTCGTGTTATGCATTTACCTCTAAATTTGAAGTAATTAAAGATGAAATGAAAGAAAAAGAAACGCTGAATACAGGCCTCACTTGTAAAAACATGCTGCGTATCAGGTTTCCAATTTAATACGTGGCTCAACAGACTCACTTTAGCTTTCTCTCTCTCTCTCTGTCGAAAAGGTTGCACCTCACTTTTCCAAACTCCTCTATACACCCGTCACCCTTTCACCTGAGAGTCATGGATGTCAAACTCTGTCTATCCCCCCCTCCACTTCTCTCTCCATCTCCACCTCCCAGATGATGGGCAAGGCAGACGGCGACAACTACACGCTGGATGACATGTTTGTGTCGAGCGCGGCGCAGCGCGAGGGCGAGGGCCGCGACGAGGAGCGCATGAGGAGCCAGGCGGTGGCGGAGGGCAGGCGGCTGGCGGCCACCATGGACCAGTGTCCCCGCTGCTTCCACAGCCAGCAGCTTCAGAAGCATCTCATTGTGGCCATCGGGACCAAGGTACTGCTGCTGCTGCTGGAAGGGATGAGAGGAACATGTGCTCTAATGTTAATCCCAGACGGGGAATCACTGGAGATAAATATTTGAATCAAGAATATGCAAGAATATATAAAGATTATACAAAGAAATATATATATGTATATGTATATGTATATATATATATATATATATATATATATATATATATATATATATATATATATATATACAGTATATATATATATATATATATATATATATATATTTATTATTATTATTATATATACCCATATTCGTCATATAAATGCATATGTCCTCAAGAAGCCCTTGAATGTGTTTTTCTGTGTGTGTCATGCTGTTGCCTACATCCAGTCGTATTTGAGCTTGCCAGCCGGAGTGTCGCTGACCGAGGGCCACTGTCTCATCTCACCCCTCCAACATCATTGCTCCGCCACCGGATTGGATGAGGACATCTGGTCAGAAATGCAGGTCAGCCAATCGGCGTTTGTCCTTGTTATTTTCAGGCATCACTGCTCAGGGCTCCAGACAACGTAATGGCTGTCGGCTACATATGAAATAATGTAGAATAAAATATTTAGGATCTAAAAAGCAATCTCCTGGGCGGGACACAATGGGGGTTTTCACAGAGTAGAGCAAGGCTGATATTTTGACGTAACAGTAGCATATAATAGCATTTAAATCTGAGTCTCAATTTTTCCCTATGTTCATGTCTACTTTTTTTGTTTCACACAATCTGGTAGATTACCAAGTGCTGGGTTTTAAAGGGTTACCGCTAACACATGAGCCGTATAGAAAAACTCCCCGGTCCATTAATTTCCCTTCCCCATCCATCCATTTAATTCCAGCTGTGGTTTTGACCTTCTCCTCTGTCCTCAGCTGTTTCGCCGGACTTTGGTGCGCATGTTTGAGACCCAGGAGCTAGACTGTGTCTTCATGGAGACCCACATGAACCCACGCAGACGCCAGCACATGGTCCTGGAGTGTGTACCTCTGCCCCGAGAACTGGGGGATATGGCTCCTATATACTTTAAGGTGTGTGTGTGTGTGTATTTGCATAGTTAGCCTGTTTAAACAATGAACACAGACTCATAATATTGTTGAAACTTGATGAACCCTTGATAATACCATGTAAAATAAACAACAAATGCATTGGTGAACTAAACTGACAGTTGTCTATAGTAGGCCCCAGAGGGTGCATGCTAAGGTTGGACAGACAGAACAGCAAGTTGATCTTAAGTGCTGTACTCTGTATGTGACCGCGTGTGTTTCTTCCAGAAAGCTATCATGGAGTGTGACGAGGAGTGGGCCATGAACAAGAAAGTAGTCAACCTCTCGTCGAAGGATATCCGCCAAGCTGTACGTAAACCTTAACGCTCATCGTCTCCTGTGCCTTGATGACCAGCTAGTCTTCCTGGGGTCCAAGACAACATTACGTATTACACATACAGTAATTACTTAACAATAAAAGACTTAACATTAGCATGAAATAAAAATAAAAACAGAACCAACACAAAACAAAAACTGACAAGACAGTATTGAAAAGTACAAATATATATATAGCATGTAAACAGCAAAATGCGTTAAAACCGAAAATTAGGAGCTTAAAACAGAAAATAAGGAGTCTTTTCTGTGTGTTCCTCCTTATTTTCTTTTTCTGTTTTATGAAGTATTTTTGAAGTTTTGTTCTAACTGGTTCCCTTCTTGGTCTTTAGGTTCCCAGAGGCCTGCCCTACTTTGCCGTGGACTTTGGACTCCAGGGCGGCTTCGCTCACGTCATTGAGAATGAGCAGAAGTTCCCTCACTACTTTGGCAAGGTCAGTATGTGCCTGTAGGGAAGAACAGACGTCAAACACACAGGCTGATGTATATAACACATGAGAAAAAGGTTTTTCACATGTGAAGTCACATACATCACATGTTGAAATATGATAAAAGAATAGATCTCCCTTCTTACCCAGGCTTCTAGTATAGTGCAGAGTACCGATATTCTGATGGTGCGCTAAAATGAATGCTGAATAAACAAAGGCCTACCAGCAGCTCATGGCTACTACTGTTCTGATTACCAACTGTGTTACTCCCACAGTCTGAGCAGACACGCTCAAATCTGGGGCTTTTCACTTTCTTTCGTTTCATATTTCTCTCGACCAATCATGTTGCTGGAGGCGGGAATCTGTAAGCGCGTAATTGGCTGTTAACAGCGAACACAAACTCAGGCCAGCACTAGTAAACTACAAAAAAAGTGTCTATAAATGTTTCAAATCAACACCGTGTAGACTGGACACTGTAGAAACTGTAGACACTTAAAATCCCCTTCTGAAGTTTTTCTTCGGTAGAATATCTCCGTAACGAACTTTTCTGTCGTTGGTTTGCGGCTCAGGCTCTGTGCCCCCCCAGAAGTTCTGCTATAACATAGTAGGACTGCTGGATCCCAGATTATCAATGTGTCAATGCTTATACTCTCTAAATGTAAGCCATTTTGTACCCCTTACATTTATCCATCTCGGCGTTCTTCAACATGAACAGTGCTGTCTATAATAGTTGCTCTCGCTCTTGCTCTCGCTCTCTCTCCCCCCTTACTCCCTTTCTTCCAAAACCAGGAGGTGGTGGGAGGCATGATGGATCTGGAGCCGCGCCGCTGGCGTAAACCAATCAGGGAGAACTTTGACGATCAGAGGAAGAAAGTCCTGCAGTTCGCACAGTGGTGGAAACCGTTTGACTGTACCAAGACTGACGGCTAGCCGAACAAACACACACACACAAACACACACACATGGACGAATATAGTACATACAAATCAACACACAGAATACTGGTGTCCTTGTAGTTAACAAGTATGTTCCTAAATGCCAACTCGCCAAAGTTAAGACAATAAACACACATTCACATGTCATTATAAAATGAATGTGAAAATGTTCTTTTTTTTTTACAAGGAATGGAATGATATTTTAATATGCTCGAAATGTAAAATAAAAGGATCTACATCAATGTGTTTAAATCCTTGTTCACAACAACTAAATACTATGCAGGAGGACTATGTTTAGAATAAACCATTTTATGGGATTTAAAAATAGTCTATATTGACATAAGGATATCTCACTTCAGAGCTGTGATGTAAAGTTCATTCAAACACGTTTTCTTACTCCGAACAAGCGTAGCGAT
>JAOPHQ010003509.1:0-60640 GCA_030340625.1 Merluccius polli | reverse complement strand
GGACAGGTCACTGAAAACGGGGACTGTCCCCAGAAACCGGGGACGTCTGGTCACCTTATGTTTGAAGGTGTGTAGCTTCTAAAAAAAATGCTGTATTCCCATTTAATTCCAACATAAAAATGTTAATAAGGCCTGAAATGATTTATAGAAACATCACTGGAGTGAGTTAACACATTTTTTGTAAGTCTACTGGAGCGTCTACCAAAAAGTGTCCCACATTACCTGAATTTGAGTCTATTGGCGCAACGGCGTGAGGTGAGGTTAAGTTTCAGACGCAGCTCAAAACCACCAAAAAGGCCAAACACCAATACATTTCCACCGCTCACCTCCCCTTCAAACGTACTGCCGTCGCGTTCACCTGTCGGCGGTACAGCAGGCTGATTGCTCTCTCGCCGAGGGACACGGTCGCGGCGCGTTGTGCGTCGACAGCTTGTTAGCGGGACGTCATCAGCCTATTAAACGTTGCGGAGTATTTCAGCATTTGAGGACGTCCAATTGTACCGGATATAAAATATCCCCCACGACGCGCATATATACAATTTCCTCCTGGTGTTTGCTCCGGCGCGGATCAAAGTGGTTTCGGACGACGAGTGTGAAATCCCCTTTCCTGCCACGAAACTAGATCTGAAATAAATATAAAAAATCCCGCTTGGCCTTAGCGCTTAGCACTGCACTTGCTCTAAAACGGTCTTGCGTGTGAAGTGTCGGCCGGGTTGGGGGGGGGGGGGGGGCGTTGTGAAGGCGCCAGCCGGTCTGCTGGCAGCGCTGCCTCTGCTCTATTAAATGAAGGCAGGGGCTGTCTGGCCTCGCTAACACATCCACAGCAGATGAGGCGGCCGGGCCTCAGAGACGCTCTCCTCTCCTCGGGGGACGACGGGTGGCAGCGCTGAGACTGTCCAGCCACACCCGTCTAGCGGGTTAGCGGCGCGCGAGGCTGACCGGCTGACACCAGGCTAACCAGGTTAACACCAAGCTCACCGAATAACAAGAGGCTAACCAGCTACACCAAGGTAACCAGGTGATACCAGGTTATCCAGCTAACATCAAGCTAACACCAGGCTAACCGGTTAACACCAAGCTCACCGATTAACAAGAGGCTAACCAGCTACACCATGGTCACCAGCTGATACCAGGTTATCCAGCTAACATCAAGCTAACTAACTAATACCAGGCTAACCGGTTAACAACAGGCTAACCGGTGAACACCAGGCTAATCAGTTAACACCAAGCTCACCGGTTAACCAGCTACACCAAGGTAACCAGCTGATACCAGGCTATCCAGCTAACATAAAGCTAACTAGCTAATACCAAGCTAAACGGTTAACAAGAGGTAAACCAGCCAACACCAGGCTAACCAGCTAACACCAGGCTAACACCAGGCTAACATCCAACCAGCTACACCAGACTAACCGGTGGACTGACCTTTAATTAGATCGCATTTCAACTGAATCCCTCGTTTTGTCTTTCTGTAAAATATTTGTGCTAAATTATTATTATTATTATTATTATTATATTTCTCCTTCGTTTGAGCATCAGGTGTGAGCAAACCTATTGATAAATAATTGTGTTCTTAAAAGGCACGGCTACAGGGGGGGGGTCCGTGTCACCATGGCGACAGGGTCCAGCGACGTTCCCCAGACACAATAGACGCAATCACTCACAGCGGCGCTGTGGACGAAAGGCCCGGCCCGAATCAACAGCGCTTCACCCAATCAGACCCCGCCATCCACCCATAACCTCCGATATCCAACCCCCCCCCCCCCTCCCCCCCAACCCCCCCCCCCCTCCCCCCAACCCCTGTCTTTGACCATGTAAAACAGACAAATACACATGTATGATATTTCCGTTGTCCACGACGACGACGACGATACTCATCTACTGGCTCTTGTCGTGCATGAACCGTGTGGTGCAGCAGCACTGCGATGTTTGACGTGTTTTGTTTTTGAATGACCGCCCCGTCATTTAAAAAGGGTGGTGTCAAAAAAAACAAAACAAAAGCGGCGGACCGCTGCGGACAGCACAGCGGTAGCGGCGTATATCCGAACGCATTCTCCTGTATTTTGAAACCCCCCTTGTCTGAGAAGACGACTGCCGACTGTGTCGATGACATTTATGATACCTGCTGATCATAAATAATAACGGTCTCCTGTGTTTTGTCTCCTCTCTCCATTTCACCCCCCCCCCCCCCCCCCCCGCCCCCCCGCCCCCCCGCCTGCCGACCACCCACCCTGCCTGTCTGTCTGTCCGTCCTCCTGGGCCACCGTGACCTCTCTGGGGGGGGGGGGGGGTCGGTTGGCAGTGAGAGACGGGTCCTAGCACTGGTCTCCTCAGCATTTTCAGCGCCTGACTGCAGAGAGACTGCACACATCCATCAGCCCTGCTTTTATTCTTCAATCATCCAACCCCCCCCCACCCGCCCCCCCACCCCGCCCCCATCACTCCCCCACCACCACCACCTCACTATTTTTATTCCTCTGTCACCCCCTAGATTTTTTGGATTCATCTTTTTTTCCCTTTACCTCACGCTGTCACTCAAGTCCCACTTTGTGTGCGGCTGTGTGTGTGTGTGTGTGTGTGTGTGCTGTGCGTGTGTGTGCGTGTGCGCTTACGTGTGCGTGTTACATTTGGCTGTGCGCCGAGAGAAGAGTGAGAGAGGGGGGGAGAAGAAGAAGAGAGGTCGCGCGGGAGGCATTAGACTTTCTCCGGTTCACCGGCCGGCATTAAAAAGAGGACCGCACTTTTAGTCTACATTCACCCTGTATGTATGTATGCCCTCATTTCTCGCACACCCAAAAAAAACCCCTCCCCCCCCCTCCCTCCCTCCCTCCCTCCCTCCCGCCCCCCCCCCCCGGCCTGTCCTGTCCTTGCCCCCGTTTCCTCCTTCCTTCCCTCCCCTCCTGTGAAGGCCTCGGAGACCGCCGCCGCCGTCGTCGAACCCCACCTCTGCGGCCGCCGACTCGCCGGCTCTTTCCCCGAGCGGCTGCCCTTCGGACGCGCGGCGCTGCCCCCCCTTGGTCTGAGGAGGAGCTGCGCCCAGGAGCCCACTCTGGCGCAGCTCACCGCCACGTCCAGCCAGGCCAAGGCCCTGCTGGCCAGCCTGTCGGCCTCCGGCCTCTCGGCCTCCGGCCTCGGCGCCGAGGCCCTGCTCCTCTCCTCGGCGCTCCGCCATCACCGCCGCCTGCTCCGGGAGAAAGCGGCGTCCTCCTGCTCCTTATCCACCACCTCCAACTCCTCCCAGTCGACCCCTGCTCTGCCAGCGGCCGCCTCCTCCTCCTCCTCATCCTCGTCCTCCTCGTCCTCATCGTCCGTCCTCTTCCTCTACACCCACGCTGCCGTCCACATCCCCCTGCTCCTCCACCACGTCCGCCTCCTCCTCCGCCTCCGCCTCCTCCTCCACGACCCCGTCCAGCCCGCCGCCCCTCTCCGCCGCGGGGGTTGAGGCGAGCGCGGCGGCGGCGGCGGCGGCCAGCGGGGAGCAGAGAGCGCCGTCCCTCGCGGCGCCAAGGAGTAACAGGAGAAAACGGCTCCTCCCTCCGCTGCGGATTTGAAGCGCCAACACTCGCCGGATGTGAGTGAAATCCAAAACACACATCATTGAGCTCAATGGAGATTAAGTGACAAACGGATTAATGTGTGTGCGTGTGTGTGTGTGTGTGTGTGTGGTGTGGGGTGAAACTATTGAAAGCCTTACGTTTTACTTCATATCGTACTCCAAAGACCGTTTGGACATTTTGTTTTTGTACCCCCCGTTGTTGTTTTTTTTTTGCCACCCGCCGGTAGCTTCAAGTCAACAAGACAAACAACATCTTTACTGCTGTAACCGGAAATTCCCAGCCATCCGACTCGGACCGTCGTCGTCCGACTTCTGATTTCCCCTCTCGGCTGTTTCTATTGGCCGGCGGCTCCGCCACACATTCACATACTGCCAGTTTACCCAACCAGGAAAGCACACGAACGCGGGCACAAAGGCTGGGACTCCCATTGGATGGACTCTGGACGCTCACAGCAGGGACGCACTTTTTCGGCCTTCACTTCATTTGCCATAACTCTCTCTCTCTCTCTCTCTCTCTCTGTCTCTCTCTCTCTCTCTCTGTCTCTCTGCCTCTCTCTCCCTCTGTCTCTCGCTCGACGGATTGTAGTGGACTAGCTGTACTATCTAAGCTGTAACTTGTATCATATAGACTATAGAGTTGCAATAATCAACGAGTGAATACCGTAGTTGTATGTTGTACCAGAATATCAATATCAAATCTCATTCCTACGATGACACGCCTGGCCCAAATATGAGCCTGCTCAGAAAAAACGTGACGAAACAACGTGAACGAAAAAAAAAAAGTGGATAACGATAATAATAATACTAATAATATTTATTATAATAATAACAATAATGATAACAATGATAATTGAAGTGGTTGTGTTCAAGCTGTTTTGTGGTGAAAAGGGAGGGAGGAGGGGGGTGGGGTGGGGGGGGTGGGGGGCGTTGTTCGGACGCACGGCGTTGTCAAAGCGGTCACATGACCCCTGCTTTATTTCCGCCGCCGAGAGCACACCAAGTGGGGGGTAAATCTGATCAGCTTGTCAATTCATCGGCGCGTGGATCGTGTCTCCATGACGATCTCCATCCATTTCTCCCGGCGAAGCGATGCGAGGAAATGTTTTTATTCGCCGTCCTGCAGAGTTTAAAGTGGAAGTGGTTTGTCTAGGCGCCGTCTTCGCTGACCTAATATGTCTTTTTTTTCTTCTTTTTTTTCATTTTTGGAAAGAGCATGTTTGTATCCACACTAGTAATATAATAGCACAGGTTTCTATTTTATACAGAGCACTTGAAAAGTGAGTAGGTGTAATTATATAAACCAATGAGAGAAGAAAAAGAAAAAATTGGACAAATGTAGAATTGCTGTACATTTGTAGTAATAGGGATTTTAATGACAATCACGATTTCCACCCACTTATGCCGTCTTCAATCTACCCTACCGTTCAAAACTGCAGAATCTAAAACCCCACAGCGCAGTATAAGCACACATTGGTGTGACACACACACACACACACACCTCACTAGTCGTGAAAATACGATTTGGGGATTTGCAATTGTCCAATTGTGCAATTTGAATGTCAGGCGTATGACAGACAAAATATACCGGCGCACACCGGTGTGGTAGCACAAAAATGGAGCACAAAATGAAACAAGCGTGTGTGAGGCCGCGACTCAAACCTCGCCTGACTGAAGCTGGCGTACACTACACACTGCTGAGGGTAATTCCCCATTAAAATGTCATGTCCCCTTAAAATAGAAACTCTTTAACCCATTTAAAAAACAAACAAACGTACGAATCTAGTCTCGAACAAAACGCACAATGCTACGACAATGAAGTCGACACACAACACATACAACAAAGCACACGTTTATATATTATTATAACTGCTCACTTACGTGTACCTAGTATAAGCTGATATAGTAGTGATGATGTACGGTCGGTACATTTACAGGCGTTCGATGCCCGACTCTGACACGATGTCTGACACGAACGAAAACCCGCAGTGAATAAAAAAAAGGCCCGTCAGGTGTTCAGGCGCCGGTTTACCGTCACGCTCCTGTGAGCTTTGGGAGGGAAATCCGGCGCCGGCGTTGAACACGGAAACGGCGAGAGGCTGCGAAAGGCTGAGCGTACTGTAAAAGACAAAGGCGCCGCCGCTAAAACAGGGACCACACCCTACGAGAGTGGAGAGGCTTGTCAGGATGTGAGACAGTTTTGAAAACTGTTTCAGAACAGGGTTTTTTTTTCTTTCCCCCCACTCCCACTCCCCCACCCACCCCCATCTGTCTCACCCTCCTGGCCGTCTGGGTTAGGGAGTAAACCGCTCAGCTAAAGGGTTATTCCGGCACACCTGTTGACAGCCCACTCTCGTTTGAACCCGCGTAATGCGATATGCACACCTGTGGTTTGGACTATGGACCTTTATTTGCATATTTTCACTCTCATAAGCCTTCTCCTACTGACCTTTGACCCTAATACCTTATCAGTATTAGATCAACACACACACACACACAGTATGCCCTTATTCAAATCCAAAGACTAGAGACGATGGGCTTCAAGTGTTCACGTGAAGACTTGAGGCGTAATTTTACGAGAAGCGGGCTTCGGACGTTGACATTGTACGCACACAGTTTACAAAAAAATAATATAAATATATACATATATATATATAAATATATACATATAAATATATATATATATTTTAAAAAAGCGGCAAAGTCTCACAACACAGCAAAGCCCTGTGGTTATGTCAAGATCGAGCCCTCAGTGTTTGGGTTGGCTTTTGTGGTCTCCGTCGCCATGGCGACAGGCTCACCAGAGCCTGTTATGATGATGCCAATGCCCCCCCCCCTCCCCTCAACCCACCCCCCCCCCCCCCACCCCAACTGGCAAACAGAAACATGTCCTCACTAAAAACTTGAAATGAAAAGCGACGCAAAAGCAGAACATGACACATATATAAATATATATCTAGAGTGAGATTTGTTTGTTTATGATCCTATTATATAGTTGTGGCAGAAAAAAAAAGTTAAAATAAAAGTGTGATATACATATATAGACCTAGGTTGAAATATATAATGTAAAATGTTCTCATCTTTTGAGTTTTATATATATTAGTGGGCCGTTTTTTTGTACAGATACTTTCTTTTTTATGTCATCAAGAGAAGATAACACATTTCACATGGGTGGTCTATTTATTCATACACAAGACATATTTTATATATGTATGATTTAAATATATGATCTGTATAGAACAACAACACGTACTCTCTGTAATATACGTACATACAAACAAACTTTTTTTTCTTTTTTTTTTAATCGTATACCTTTATTTCTTTTTTCTTTCACTCCATTCGCTGAACGCTGAACGCCCCTCGAAACGCTCCGACGCCAAACAATGGCGGAGCCGCGGCGCAGCGTTGCGTCATGTAGACACAGCAGGCTTTTACAAAGCAGGAACCGGAGGCTGTGTGGTTTTCTTTCTGTATAGTTTTTAGTTTTACGAAAGGCGAAAGGGGAATTATTATTCCCTCTTTCGGTCGTTTCCCCCATACATGACTCCATCACAGGGGACGAAAAACCGAGGTGGTGGTTCAAAGGTCAGCAGTACGCTGATGCTGCGGTGACCTCATGGTAGGAAGGCGGTTGAGGTTTGATTCGTTGTGAGAATCGGGACCTCCTGATTGGCCGAGGGCGGCTCGTCCGGCTTTAATTGAGGACGGATATGACGAATGTAGGCGTTGGATTTACTTTAACGGAAAGTAACGGCGAGTCATTCACACAAAACCACAGCACACACACACATGGACTCATTCAAAGGGAATCATTTCTAACGTGTCACCATGTTTCTTATGACGACCAACCTTATGTAGTATGTGTATGAACTTTTTACGTGAGTGTGTGTGGATGTTTCCAAAAAAAACTTGGCATCAGAAAAACATCGGTGAACAAGCAGAACAAAATCAACGTGTACCAAGTTTCATTCCTAGCAAGCTCAGCTAAACTTGTCATGTCCAAAAACAATTTTTTTTATTAATGAAAAAAAAATATGACCATGGGTAACTAAAGTATATACAAAAACAATGCATGTATAGTCTCAAGCAATTGCACGGTGCAGTTGGAAAAAAAAATGTTGTCTATGTGTTGTCTCAAAAAAAAAAAAAAAAAAGACAAATGAAAAAGTTGGAGAAAATTAAGAGGTTTTTATCGTTAATGGTTCACAGCTGTCGTCGAGAATGAAACATTATTTCCGTGTCTGTGACACAGGCATGCTCAGTCTTATGTGTTGATGATGATGATGATGATGATGATGATGATGATGACGAAGATGATGATGATGATGACAAAGATAGTGAATCTTAAGTAATGAGTGAGTGGAAAGTATCAGAGCTCTTCAACGCACCCCAAACTGAAAAAAAAATACCCCACCAACAAACTGACGTAACTCTTTCCATGGAGGGATTTTCTCCCATTTTTTTTGTAGATTAGTGTGATATATGAACAGAATAATATTACAGAAAATAGATCTATCCTATAAGAATATATAAAAATTTAAAAAGCCTAACGATACTGGAGATAACTAATTTATCCGTGTGGATGCCATGATGTTCTGTGAGAAACGTGTGTTTTCCTTTCCCTGTGAGGAGGTCGGCGGTGGGAACGCCGCCGTCTTCTTTTTGTACATAATTTGCTGTGTTTGTGTGTCTTAATAAAGTGCAGCTCTCTTGTACAGTCATGGCGTCTGGATGCTTTTTCATCTTTCAGTGAAGGGGCCCGTCGTCTATAAATTAATTCGCAATAGATGCAGAAAATAACTTTTTTTTTGTTTTTAATGTGTACAATTGAACAAACAAAGGCCACAAACCATAAAACCTGTTATAAAAACCGTCATTTATTATTCTTTTACAAGAAATTCTGAATTTATAACGACCAATTCATTATTATTATTTACATCATTCACAAAACACAATTTGGCAGTAAGAAAAATAAAATAAGTATAATATAGTTAGTACAGTATTAATGTTAGCTGCATCTTATGTAAAGTAATAACATAAAAAAATGTGTATACTCATCAGCACACTGTATCTACAGAACAAGTCCAGATTATTTATTGTGTTTTAAATTCATGTTCAGGGGTCCTGTTGCTGGGCAGACCGCCGGCCGTCCATCCTCCTGAAGGGAGTGTTCCTCAAGTCTGAAGACAGAAAACAAACACAAACAGGTTCAGTTGCATAGAGCTGGAGCACACAGTAGGACGCAGTATATAATTATACCGAAAAAAAAAACATGTTAAATACTTGGAAAACATACGTTTAGGTACGTAAATCACATTCATGAAACATTTTTGCGTTTGCATGTTTTCACATACAAGGAATTTGTCATGGTATGTTGGTGATATAAAGCAAATACATCCATGTATACAAGCTGTTATTTGCAAAAAAAATACACTGCAGGATATATATATATACACACAAAAAAAACAACAACTAAATAAATCAATATATATATATAGAGAGAGAAATTGTACAATATGAATAGGTGTAAAGGAAAGAAGTAGATAAGCAAATGGATCCCTTGACAGTTTCTCCCATGACTCATACAGAAGACAGCGGTTACAACAACAAAGCGTATGATTGGAGGAGGAGGAGGACGGTGGGCGGGGAAACGATGGGGTGGGGTTGGTGAGCAGACAACAGGGTGGGGTGTGGTGGGGGGTGGGGGGCGGTTCGGGGTCACGGCGGGGGTCACATGTATTGTACCTGTAATGATGTCCTCCAGGGCGCCGTCCTTCCCCTCGCGGACCTGAGGCTTCACCTGCCTCTTCTTCAGCTCCGCCAGGAAGTCGATGGAAGGCATCGCAGGCGACCCAGGGGACTGGCGATCGGTTCGGAGAGTGCGGTTCATTAGTAGGCAGTCTTATAAGGCAGTCATTACTTCATACGTCTACACCGGCGGTTCTCAAACTATTTTTTTTTTTATACCAATGTACCCCCCCCCCCCCCCCCTCTAAGATATTTCCTTCAGCCAAGTACCCCTTTAACAGCACAAGCTGGGGAGGGAAATGCATGTGCATGTTACTTCATAAACTAAATAAATAAACTAACTTATATACATGAACATTAAACTGTTGTGGTGTGAATACCTGCAGTCGGTGTACAAGTGGAGCTGTGCTTCACTTATGATTGTTGTCATTCAGTGGAAAGATTTACCAAACTTGTATGTATGCAAGTATTCAGATTTACATAATTCTATTATAGTCAATTTTTCCTAGTACCCCCCCACATAATTTCAATAATTCGGTGCGTACTCGGATATTTTCCAACCTTCATTTGTGAAAATACATTACTTAAATACTTGCACTTGCAATACGTTTGCCTCCTACCACAGATAACGATTCACATTATGCGAGTATGCTGATGTTGATGTTTGTCATGACGACAAAGGTTTTGGTCAAAAACAGGTTGAAAAAGTGAAGGCACTGATGAAATAGTTGGATGTCATACCTTTACTGAGCCGGTTTTCTTGGGAGAGGGAGTGCCGACGCTGACGCTTTCACTGCTCTCCAACTCGGCTTTCTTCTTCCGCTCGTTATCCTGCTCGGCTTTCTGTGATCCCAAACCGACACAGAGAGAGAGGGAGACTCAGGTTACACTGCAATACACGCTGCTATGCGTTATGATGAACCGTGGGACGCTGGAAGGGGTCAACCGCGCGCTGCTCACCTTGTACGCCTTCAGGAAGCGGACGAATACGGGGAAGAACGCGGACGGCTGCGTGGTTTTGGGGTTTTCTCCGAAGTACTCCACCACCGAGCAGTACGCCTCCTGGGGAACGGACACAAAACTATCGGTTAGGGACGCGATTTAGACTATTCAGCCATTTAGCAGACACTTGGGATACATGTCTTTAAGGGGTAGGTAGTGGGGTTAGGGCATTTTGCTCAAGGCATTCCTGCAGACACTGGGGATCGAACCCAGGACCTTTGACCATCCAAAAACACTGGACTATCCTGCCCCTCTTTGTGGGTGAGTACATAAGATTTGATTTCAACTGTAATTTCTTTCTTCCTCTGAAATGTATCTGTGACTCAGATTTTTGTGACTTTAAACTCATTTCTTGTTCTGCTGTTTCCCCCATTTGTACTGCTGTTTTTTGCACGACAACAACAAAAAACAAAGTATAATTTTTCACCAGACCTGACAACTTTGCCAAATAAAAACAGTCAAATGTATACGTTGAGATGGTCAAAAATCGCTGGCAAAGCGCCAAATAATAATAATAATAATAATAATAATAATAAACGGACCAATTTCAAAAGGGACCTTTCCAGTTTTACTGGCTCGGTCCCTAAAAAAAACTAAAACGCTTTATAAATAAAGTTTGATTCGATTTGAACCGGGGCTCCTCCCACCTGCGCCGTCTTGGTGTCTTTGACCAGCGAGACCAGCTGCTCGCTGTTGACCTTCACAAAGTCCTTCACCACCGAGTTGTCCTCCTGCACCAGGAACTCCTTCTTGGTCATCTCCATGCCGCGCTCCAGGTTGCGGATGTCCTGAAGGATGCCATCCAGGGACACTGGAAAAACAAAAAATGTACGCATGCAATTTTATGATTTTCTACAGCTCATAAAACCGTTTTTTTCCGATTCGTACGGCGACTCTGCACTTTGTTCCAGTTTTGTTTTTTCCGTGATACCAGGCCATGCAGCATCTTCTTCACCTTCTGCGTTACATTAACGTTTCTCTATTTATTCGGCACCACTTCATCCTGTTGTATATCTGCACATTTATCGTGTTTATAGCATTCTGTCATTATATTGCTATATTATAACATTATATTATATAGTATATACTGTCATATACTGTCATACACTTGCACATCCGCTTGCACTACAGCTCCTTTGTTTTTAGAAGATATTTTATATATATATATATATATATATATATATACTGTATATATATATATATACTGTATATATATATATATTGTTTATATTAAACACTTGGTTTCTTATCTTCCTATATTTTTTTAAATGTTATATATATATATATTTTTTTTTTATATATTTATTTTTACTTAATGTTTATTCTGCACCAGTTACACCAAGTCGAATTCCTTGTAAGTACAAACCTACTTGGGCAATAAACTTGATTCTGATTCTGATTCTGATTTTTGGTTCGTTTTTGGATGGTGTGCTTTCATTGTGGCACAATGTCTTGCAAGTATTCCCACTTCAAGCATGTATGTTTCATTTTTCAAAACAGGACATCGACACAAGAACCGGTACATCCTGAGGTACGTGTGTGTGAGCGTTATTACCCAGCGCCGCCTTGTCCACAAAGTGCAGCTCCGTGTGGAAGGAGGCCAGGTCCGGGTACTTCTCCTGGACGACGGCGGTGATGAAGTGCAGCAGGGTCTGGGAGCGGTCCGTCGACTTGGTCTCCAGCAGCTGATGTATATATCAGGGGCGGGGGGGGCGCGCGGAGCCGAACGTCAGGAGGAGGAGAAGAAGAAGGCAATTAGAGAGGAGGCACTTCAAGAAGAAAGCGCCGGATCGCGGCGGGGGGGGAGGCTATAGCGCTCGCTTGTGCGTTGAACCGCAGAGTCGGCGGCGGCGGCGCGCTTTGTTAGCAACCCCGTTTCTAACCCCGCGGCCCTGTACTGTACTTCGTACGCTATTCTCTCTTATTTCGCCCCGACTTTCCCGTCTCGCTTCGCTTCACAGATGTGCTTAGAAAAAAAAAAAAAGGACGAGCGAAAACGGGGAGAGAAATAAGGTGACTCACGAGGTCCAGACTCTGCAGCCGGAAGCCGCCTGCCGCGCCCCTCTTGCTGCTGTTCATGTAGTTCCCGAACGCCAGAATGACCTGGAAGAGGGAGAGAGAGAGAGAGGGAGGGAGAGGGAGAGAGAGAGAGACAGAGACAGAGAATGAGAGAGACAGAGAGACAGAGATTGAGAGAGAGAGAGAGAGAGACAGAGAGACAGAGAGAGAGAAAGACAGAGAGAGAGAGACAGAGAGAGAGACAGAGAAAGACAGAGAGACAGAGAGAGAGAGAGACAGAGAGAGAGAAAGGAAAGCCGAGGTTAAGCTTCACACACACACGGGCACACACACACACACACACACACCCACACACTCACTTCCAGCATCTTCTTCAGTTTGGCCGAAGACTTGATGGACATGGAGGCGGAGATGATGGAGTCCAGTTGCTGCGAAACGAAGAATACAACAATGTCTTCAACAATGGTTCATGTCTTTGCTGTGAGACTGCGATGCCATCCAAGCGGTCTCCCTATATGACACAAACAAAAAACAACAACAACCAACCGGCTGCAGGCGTTTCGCGGTCTCGGGGAAGTTGCCCATGAAGGTGAGCGTGCTGATGCGTCGGCTCAGCCGCGGGATCTTCCCGAAGCGGAGCATGAATTGATCTTCGTTGGACAGCTCCCCGATTTCGCGGCCCTCCTTCTCGTAGTTGAGCAGCAGCTTCATCTCGTAGTCGGACGGGATGAAGCGCTCCAGCAGCTCCAGGAAGTCCAGGGCGAGCGCCCGCTGGTCGAACCTGGCGGCGAGGACGGTAAACCCAGAAAGAGAGACAGACAGACAGACAGACAGACAGACAAGAGAGAGAGTTAACTCTTGGTGAAGAGCATCTACTCGGATTGAAATGAAAATTAGCATCCAGACTACAGCAACCAATCAAATCACACCACGACCTGCGACTCACCCGGCATAACACACACACATGCACACGCACACACACACACACATAAAACGTAGAAACACGAAGGCGACAGAGGTTAGACTAGGATAGCGTGTAGAGACGTTCAGAAAAGAGGCGGTCCCTACGAGTCGATGGCGGTGCAGATGTCGTCCGGGCTCATGCCCGCCTTGCGCAGGGTGATGGCCAGGTTCTTGGCCTTGTTGGAGTCCATGAAGGTGACCTTGGCCGGGGCCTTCGGGGCCACCTTCACCTTCAGGGTGGACAGGCCGGCCGGGGCGGCCTGCGCCTTGGTCTTGAACTGCTCCGCGAACATGTCCATGTTGAGCTCCTGACGGTGAACACAAACGGTGGAAATACGTGTTTTTGCATCAGTGTTAAAATATTTTTTTTTTAAAAAGACGTTTTTTTTTTAGTTTGTAGTTTTTTGTAGTAGTAGTAATTTCTTGTAATTTTTTAGAATTTCTTGTAGTTTTTTTGAATTTCTTGTATTTTTTTGGAATTTCTTTGAATTTCTTGTATTTTTTTGGAAATTCTTGTATTTTTTTGGAATTTCTTGTAGTTTGTAAGCAGCAAAACTAAAATTTTCATTGTAAGCCTTGCTTCCAATTAACTTTGGATGAAAACGTCTTCAAAATGACTAACGGTGAAGCGAGGAACTTAACGTGGGCGGGATTTAGGGGTCAAAACCTTCAAAATCAAAATGATGATGAAGGAGATAGCAGATGGAAAAAATGGTCGCTTACATCCAACACCTGCTCGTCGTCCAGCTCGTTGAAGACCGTCCCGGTCACTTGGTTGGGATTCAGCGCCTGCCAGTTCAACTGCGGCATGCGGAACTTGGTCTGGATGGACTTCCTGGTCTTACCCACTGAGAAAAACGGGTTGGACAGTCAGTTCGATATTTCGATATTCATTTCATGATGTACTTTTCGACATTCGAGTTTTGAAGTTTCCTTACCGGGCTGACTGCTTAGAGCGGTGGCCAGGCCTCCGGGTGGAGGTGGGGGTGGACCGGCGCCGGGCGGGGGAGGGGGTGGTGGAGGCCCACATCCCCCGAGACCCGGAGGAGGTGGCGGTGGCGGTGGTGGGGGTCCGCTGCAGGCCACCCCCGGGAGCGGTGGTGGTGGCGGCGGGGGGGGTCCGCTGCAGGCCACCCCCGGGAGCGGTGGGGGTGGCGGCGGCGGGGGTGGGGGTGCGGTCCCACCTGGTAGAGGAGGCGGAGGTGGAGGAGCAGGAGGAGAAGAGGTAGAATGCAGGATATCCGGTACGGCGGCGGCGGCGGCCTGCGGTTGGGAGGGCGGCGCCTGGACGTACTCCGTCACCGTGACGGGCACCACCTGGATGTCCAGACCCCCGGAGGCGGTGCGCTCCAGCCGGATCAGACCCTTCTCCTGCAGCTCCTGCACCTTCTGCTCCAGCTCCGAGGGGGAGGAGACCAGGGAGGAGGAGGAGGAGGAGGCGGTCTGACCGAAGTGCTCCCGGTCCTTCTCCCTCTCCCGCTCCAGCTCCTTCTCCCGCTCCCGCTGCTGCAGGGTGCTGACCTGGGAGCACGACTCCCGCAGGCTCACCTGTTCACACACACACACACACGCACAAAACAAACACACACGCACACACACACGCACAAAATATAAACACACGCATCCTCACTGGGCTCAGGTTGACGAGAAGAAAGCAACACGAGTTCCTATTATAATCTTGCAACGTTGGATTTAATAGTGGAAAAATAGAGAGATTCAACCGGGAAAATCCATTTCCATTAATTATACACATAAGGTTAAGATGTCTTTTCCCGTGAAATTTAACGATTAACAATTTAAATGAACAGCCCGACTCTTCCGCTACAACGCGTTGCCAAAACGATACGTGTCAAGGAATGAATATTTCCGTTAAGGCGTTTTAAAATATAGTACATTTACTGGAAGTTGCAAACGGTTATGGGGTTAAAATGGAGTTAGCCATTTTTTCATCTCCATAGTGTGGCTCTCCTTTTCCATTATAACCGCCGGGGTAAAAGTAAGTTTAGCTTCTGGCTGCTAAACGCACCGCTGACACACCATCACAACGAGGGTTAGAGCGGCCGTTTGGTGAAGCAAAGGTGGAGGAGCTGTTAGGAGAAACTGCTTAATGGTCTCTGAAGCTCAGGGAAATGAATCACTGAGAATATGTCTTAGTATTCGTTCAGTATTGCCTAATCTGCAGCGGTCCTACTATGCTACGGCAGATCGTCTGAGGGGGGGAGGGGGGGGGGGAAACCGAAAACTGAAAGTCGCTACGCCTGGTTTCCTGTTTTCGTTACGCAGATATTATACCGAAGAGAAACTCATTCGCGCGAGTGGATGAAGCGTTCAGAAGGGGGATTTTAAATAACGCGCGTTTCTACGGCGGCCAGTCGACGACACGGTGCCGATTTGAAACCTCTGCAGACACTTTTTCGTGGCACGTCGTCGGTGTCCGGACGTTTGGATGTCTGTCTTCCCACCGGGAAAAAGTTTACTCATGCCGGCCGGGTTTGTGTTCGCCCCTTAGCCAATCACGCGCTTACGGATCCTCGCCTCCAGCACCGTGATTGGTAATATAATAACAAAATGAACTGCGAAAGAAAGTGAAACCAGATCTGAGCTAGTCATGCGATCGAATTATTATACATCCGGAGTCTGATTGGTGAGATTAGTAGTCTCACATGATGTAGTTTAACGCTGTTTGAAGTGTCGCCTCATTAATCATGCAATACTATAGTGTGCGTGAACGCCGCGTATCAATCAGCGGCAGCGTCTTACCTTGAGCAGCTCCGTCTCCTTGGTGGACTGCAGCAGCTGAGACTCCAGTTGGGCCACTCTCTCCCCCGCCTGACCCTCCAGCTCCTCCAGCCGGCTGCTCAGCTACAACCACAAACCCCAAAAAGATAAAATTAATGAATTAAAAAAATCTGGATTTAGCATGTGTGTGTGTGTGTGTGTGTGTGTGCGTGCGTGTATCTGTGGGTGTGTGAGTACAAGTGTGTGTGTGTGAGAGAGTGTATGTGTGTGTATGTGCGAGAATGGGTATGTATGAGTGTGTGTGTGTGTGCGCACACGAGTATAAGTGCATGTGCGAGAGAGTGTGTGCCAGCATGTGTACATGTGTGCTTACATGTGTGTGTGTGTGTGTGTGTGTGTGTATCCATGCGTGTGTGTGTCACCAGGTGTGTGCACGTGCACGCGCGTGTGTGTGTGTGTGTGTATCCATGCGTGTGTGTGTGTCACCAGGTGTGTGTGTTTACGTGTGTGTGTGTGTGTGTATCCACGCGTGTATGTGTGTCACCAGGTATCACGCACGTGTATGTGTGTGTGCGCGCACGTTCCTCGCCGCTCCCCACCTGCGCGTTGTGGTCCTGCAGCTCCTCCACGTGCTCCATCACGCCGGCCTTGCTCTCGGCGTCCTCCAGCAGCGCCCCCACGTCGAACACGTTGTCCAGGTAGGCCTGGATCTGCACCTGCAGCTTCTCGCTCTCCGTCGTCTTCAGCTTCTATTGCGCAACAAGTGAATTGTCAAATGAATTAACTTAAAAAATAAAATAAAAAACACACACACACACAGACACACACACCACACACAGAAACACTCACACGAAAAACAAAGATCAATCTTTGTAAAAAAAACAACAAAAAAACAGGATAGTCTGGGGCAGGATAGTCTATGGGCGGTTAGTGGGTGACTCTCAGCTGAAAGGTTCTGGGTTCGAACCCCAGCGTCTGAGGACTAATGGACGCATTTATGGTATTTAAATATTACAGTTCATTACACGGATCGGTTCTGCGCTCGATTCTGATTGGTCAATTACCGCGTTGTACGGTCCGTTGTTTTCTGAATAGCGGACGGACGCTATTTCCAACCGTAGAATCCAACTATAATTTTTAAAATCGACAGTCAAATGATTTATTTCTTTAGTAAACAGCCGTGTAATGTGCAGAATAATGAACAGGGGAGCCGGTTATTATTGCAAAAATAATAAATCGGGGTGACACAAGAAACCCGGCGCTTCGCGTCGTCGGGGGTCACGCGTCCCCCCATGTGGGGGGTTTATATCGCCATGACGACCGGCTCCGATCCTTACGTCCAGATAGTCGTCCAGCCCCTGGTTGGTGAACTCGTACTGCAGGTGGACCCGGAGGTTCATGTTCTCCACCGAGTGCACCACGATGTTTATGAACTGCATGCAGGCCACCTGGAAACACAAGTGGGTTTTTTGTTGTTGTTTACAGACAAAACTATCACAGAGACTTGCTTGTGGGGTAAATGTGGGTCACGGCGGGGGGGTGAAATGCCCGCCAGCAGCCGCCGGGGGGGTTTCCGCAGCGGGCGGGGAAAATGCGGAGCGGAGCGGGCGTTGGGGCAGCGGACCCACCATGAAGTCGATGTTGCTGTCGTCGTTGTTGAAGTACTCCATCAGCTTCTCGAAGCGGTTCTTCTCCCTGCTCACCTGCAGACGGGAGGGAGGGAGGGCGCCGTTAGTGTTCATTTATTATCCGGTGTACTAGGTAGGCCAAAGATGAAAGGATCGGTGTAGAGACAGTTTGGAGAATAGACAACCGATGGAGGAGCAGAAAGCCCACACACACATCATCATAAGGGATAGCTCATACACAGAGAACATACGAAGTGTGTCATTATTAGGATGTGAATATGACATATAACCCAACACAAAATACATTATTTTCCAGCATTTTGAATACACACGTAGCGGACGTCCGGAAGGGAGGAGTGTGACAGTTTGAGACGATTGAAGAACACACAATGAGGAAATGAGTTTCAAGAAGCCGATGTCCGACTTGTTGTCTGATGCGCCTTCTAAAAATGAATGTGTATTGCTCGTATTGCGCACATTATACTGAACATTGTGGGTCAATAAAGACTCATATTGTGACTTAATACACACACACACACACAGATAAAATGAGCAAAAAAAGAAAGGAAGTCTGGGCCGATGGAACAAGCGCAACTATCGGAAGTCACATGACGAAGTGTGATGTGGTGATGTCATACACACACACACACACACACATACAGACACACACACACACACACACACACACACACACACACACATACAGACACACACACACACACACACACACCACTTTAAAGTTGTCAAAGGCGGAGAGGATGATGTCATGTCCTCCTCTCACAAGACACACGGCTGCCAGCAGCTCTAACACCAGGGCCTTGGTTCTGTCAGACGGAAATAAACACACACACACACACACACTGTGAATCACAAAGTCACATTTGCACAGACCAAATATCACACACACACTCTACGTATTACAGTCTCACATGCACACACACACACACACACGTACCGGGGGTTCCTGCTGTTGAGTCCGAGTGTGATTTGGTTAACACAGCTGGGGTGACTCATCACCTGGTTGAACCCAGACTGCGAGAGAGAGAGAGAGAGAGAGAGAGAGAGAGAGAGAGAGAGAGAGAGAGAGAGAGAGAGAGAGAGAGAGAGAGAGAGAGAGAGAGAGAGAGAGAGAGAGAGAGAGAGAGAGAGAGAGAGAGAGAGAGAGAGAGAGAGAGAGAGAGAGAGAGAGAGAGAGAGAGAGAGAGAGAGAGAGAGAGAGAGAGAGAGATCTTGATAAGCATCCTCTCAAAGGGAAGTGATGTTTAAGAGGTGTGCAGGATCAGCTTTGGCAGCGTGTTGCCAGGTGAATGTGGAATATCCATCTTTGATCTGTAGAGATCTCGGGCACACGATTAACTCAATTTGAATCATTTCAAAGCCGTCATTTCAAAATACCAAAGAAAAATGTTTTTTGAAGGAACTGTGCACTGTGTTTGAATTTTCTCTAACCCTTTTTCAAATTATACAATGCATTCGATTTGTAGGCGTGTTTCAGGACACTCAAGGTCACCTTACAGCACAGTGAAAAACAGATGGTACAAAAAAAGTGGTATTGAATTGTATCGTGATTACGCTCAGCATCATACATCTATTGTCCATACATTTTGGACAATAGACTATTTTTGATTATCTTACTAGGTACACATTCAGGGGAAACAGAAACACTATACCTGATAGTTCATGATGGCTCGCAGGCACATGATGCACACATGCACATCGTCCCTCTGGATGGCCAGGGGTAACTTCTTTAGCATCCTCTGGTTTAAAGTGTTCCCGATCCTGCAAAGTGGCAAAACAGAAAGATACAGTATGTAACTTACTGGGCTTGATTGATCCATTTAGCACCCCGAAGAAAAAGAGCGGCTTCACGTGTCTGCACATATTTAGGTATGCAAATGCGGACGATAGCGACTTACCAATTATAATAGGACCCCGGGTGAGGCTTTAGTCGGGGGAGGCACATGTGTAATTATGCAAGACAACAGACAAATCTGCCCGTGTGAATTAAAGTTCAGAATCGTATTAATACTCGAGTGCAGCACGCGCATTCATCATTATTAATTAAAACTCTCATTCAGTCAAACGAAAAATATATATTTTGTTATGTTGCCAAAGTGGAAATCTGTCTTTTGTCCAGACTGGCAGCGCACAGATGAAGCATTGCTGTAATCTAGGAATACGCTCTAAATTTTTTGGGAAAAAAAACAACTATACATAAATATGTAGACATTAAAAAAAATATTAAAATGAACATTATAACTAGGCACCCACTGAATCAGAGCCCCTTCACTCCAGGCTAATAGACGTTTCGAGTTGAAGTACAAAATGTATTCATTGCATTTTCTTTCTTTTGAAAAAGGGACTTTTTTATTGGTTGTCAATAATGAACAGCTCTCAGCGTGTAATTCTCTGTCTGTTTCTTCATAAGTGCTTCATCATTGCATTCTAAGCACAAACAAAAAGCTCCACAGTGAATTACAGTGTGAGAGTCTCTTAGCGTTATTGGAAGATGAATTGACTTCAATCATCGTGATTTGCGCCTCGGTGTTGTGACGCGATACGGGCGCCGAGGGGGCGACTCCATCCTTACCTCACGGTCAGGGCCCGCGCCGCCCGGGTCATGCCGTGCGAATGTGAACTGGAGCTGCTCTTGCTCAGGTCCTCCAGTGACCTCTCCATAGGCTTCACTCTCTCCACCGTGCCGCCGTTCTCCTGCACCGAATCCACCGCATCGAACCTGCGGTCAAAAGGGGGTCGCGAACGCGAACACGCACACACACACACACACACACACACGAGGGGCAAACAAACGAGAGATGTGTCAAAAATTGGCACCGCAGTCGCTGGACGTTTTTGTAAAAGCAACAGGTTTTGGTGAGGACAAACCATTTTTTTTTGGGGGGGGGGGGGGAAACCAGTGACCAATTAGATTAGATTAGATTAGATTAAACTTTATTGTCATTGAACAGAGTAACAGGTACTTGGACAACGAAATGCAGTTTGGCATCCAACCAGAAGTGCAGAGTAGTAAAGTGCAATAATAAGTATACATATGAACACTAAGGTGTATAAATACAGTGCAGGTCGAATGAATATGTTATAAAAAATATATACAGTATAAGAATGTACAGTATAGCAGCAATTAGACCGACACGCAGGGCCGTTTCTAGCTATAAGCCGTATAAGACCGTATATAATAGTTCAGTACATTTTCAGTCCAACTGTTGAAACCGATCTATGAAATAGACGTATTTTTTATTTATTTATTTAATGTTTTGCACGGGGGTCAACGGTCCCCTGTCACTCACGTGGGCCTCTGTGCGTAGGCCAGATACTCCACCAGGACGGTTAGACCTCGGTTGTCCTCGTTGAGAAATTCCTGGGCCCACCTGCAGAGAGATGAAACACCAGGGATGGGAAGAGTGAATAGAGGGGGGGGGGGGCCATGGAAACCATGGAAACCGTGGATTCATGAGGAGGAGAGACAGGATGAGGATATGGGTACCCGATGTGGTTGGTGCGGAGGGATATCTCCAGGTCTTTAAGCACCTGGGTGGCTTCTTGGATCCACTTCTTGGACTAAAAGTGACAAAGCATGAGTCACTTTAGAGCCTCAAGTGGGAACAATACATGTATGAATATTATGTGTGTTTGTATGTATGTATGTATGTATGTATGTACTGTATGTACTGTATGTATGTACTGTATGTATGTATGTATGTGTGTATGTATGTATGTATGTATGTATGTATGTATGTATGTATGTATGTACTGTATGTAGCTATGTATGTATGTGTGTATGTGTTTATGTATGTATGTATGTATGTATGTATGTATGTATGTATGTATGTATGTATGTGTGTGTGTATGTATGTATGTATGTATGTATGTATGTATGTATGTACTGTATGTGTTTATGTATGTATGTATGTATGTGTATGTATGTATGTATGTATGTATGTATGTATGTATGTATGTATGTATGTATGTGTGTGTATGTATGTATGTATGTATGTATGTATGCATGTACTGTACGTGTGTATGCATGTAGCTATGTATGTATGTGTACGTGTGTACGTATGTATGTATGTATGTATGTATGTATGTATGTATGTGTGTATGTATGTATGTATGTATGTATGTATGTATGTATGTATGTATGTATGTATGTATGTATGTATGCATGCATGTATGCGTGTGCATGTGTGTGTGTGCCCACCCTGCGGGGCACCCCTCCTTGGTCCTGGTAGAAGTTCTTGATCTTGGTCAGATAAATGGAGGGGGGGCTCTTCACCTGAAAGCGCTCCTGAGATGGAGGATCCCCACACAAGGCGGGGAAGAAAATGTTATCTTTCAATTTTTAATTCAGCAAAGTTCAACTACTATAGCATGTGCAGACTGCCATCTAGTGACATCGATGTTTTCCCAAGACCATCCTGTTTCCATGACAATGCATGAATGCCCATTGGGGCATCATTAGTTCAATGAGTTTTGTTATGCTATATTCAAGAAACGGTTATAGTGTGGAATCATATGCTGCATTTCGGGTCCACTCTTTATTAACATTTAGCTTTGTGAGATTTTAAAGAGTCACCAAACACAACCCAAACGGCGGGTAGGGCACCGTCTCCGGTGAAGCGCTGCTAATTGCCATTTATCTTTCTGATTGGCTGAAAATAGCCCCTGTGATGTCACTTGCCAACCGGCGTCCCCTGGCACTAGTCATGGTGGTTATGGTTGTCCTTGACAACCCCAAAGTTCCAAAGGTTAATGAGTCGGTTAACTGAACGGCTAACTCAACAGCTAGGGAACTACATCTTGATGGCTTGATTAACATTCGGGTCTTACCTGGTCATAGACAAGCTCCCATTTCTTCTCGTTGTCATACTGACTTAAAAGCTGTAGTTTGTCTGGAGGCAGGTTTATGGAGCTCTGCGGAAAGAAGACAGGGGCTTGTAAAACCGTCGCATAACATGCACGACTTTAATCCAAATTGAAATGAATTTATGATGCATATTCTATGCTATTGTGTACTATTGCTGTGTTTTCGAGTTTAGTTGCTTGGAACCGTGTCATTTTATTTTATCTTGCATATAATGGAAACATTTGACTAAATACTATGACAGCGTGTGTGCAGTGTTTACTGCAAAACAGAAGGAGCTGAAACTCTGAGCAATTTTTTTAATTGTCACATAATACCGTCTGCCACCTAGTTTTATATTAGATCCCTCTGTCTATCTTTTTAATAAAAGCACTGTAAAATTGTAAAAAAAACAAAAAAACAACATGTCCTTCTAGTAAGACAGATGGATTTATTTAAGCCTATCTTTGATGATTTTAAAGGCACATTTTTTTGTTATTAGCATTTTTTTTAATGAGTATGCGTGGTGGTTATACAGTGCGCAAGTCATAGACCAAAGTAATTGATGTTTGATGAACATGGTAGCAGGAAGTGGCATTACCACATTTTTGAGTTCAACCGCCATTTTACTGGTACACCCCCCCCTCCCGATGCACTTGCTGCAATTTATTTCAATATTTGAAATATAAATAAATATTGCAGTTTCAACTACTAGTTTCAACACAGTTTGAAATATGGTGTAAGTCAGTTATGATGAAATATGTATTTTCCCCCAACTTTCTTTGGGACAATCTTTAGCTAAATCAAGTCGACTATTTATTTTTAATTGGTTTGACTGCGTGTTGTTGTTTTTTTCCGTTTGACGTGATGAACTTCTGAAAGGATGTTGAAATGTTTTTTCCAGTCTTAAGTTCTCTTTCGTGCACTCAGACATTGCTCAACTTCCCCTTAAGGGTCAGCTGCCAATCCTGTCCTGATGTGCAAAAAAACAATTTTTATTAAAAAAAAAACTTTAAAAAAAAAACTGAATTGATGTAGACGGTTAAAACCGTTAACAGAAAAAAAAAGGAGAAAAATGTTCCTCTTAAGTCGTTGATGACGTGAATGTATTTCGGTTACTTTTCAGCGACTCACCAGAACCATGTTGAAGCGCTCCTCCAGCTCATCCTCTGGCGGCATGGGCAGCTTTGGGGCCGCTGACTGCTTCTTCTGGAGGGAGGGCGCGGGGCTGCTCATGTCCCCTACCTCCATGGGGCTCCTGACCTCCGCGCGCTCCTGCTCCTGGCCCCCCGCAGCCGCATTCCCCATCACTAATCTCCACAAGTAATCCAGGAGGAAACCGTTCAGAAAACTCCTCTCGCTGAGAAATCAATCGACTGCCGGACTGCGTGTCCCGCAAACCACGTCACTCTGAAGAAGAACGATGAAAGTGGAAGGAAATAAACACCATCTGATATGCCCAGTTCAGGTTTTACATCAAAACACGGTCTTGTCCTTTGACCCTTTTGGGGCGTCTAGTGAGACGATCAATTCTTCTTCATTCTTCATGTAGTTTGTCCTCGTATCACCTCTCGAACCCGTGCCCCATCTGATTGGGAGTAGCTGTAGCAAAAGGTTAACCTTCTAGGTGGCCATGAACTGGCTCTGCGTCTCCACCCACCACTAAATATAACTGAACGCTTGGTTTTTTTGGTAGCAACAAGCGGAGGAGAGGAGAGGAAGGAGAGGTTGCTTCTTTTTTTTTTTTTTGACACAATCATGCAGCTCACAAAAGAAACCGCAGCATAAAAGCAGAAGAGCGACTTCCTGTGCAAAGGAGCAACCAAACAACATGGGCGTGAAGGAAGGTGTGAACATATGAAATATGAACTATATATAAAAATGTGGCGCAACCCAAGATGAAGTATTCAGGTATAACACCAGGAGCAAAGTTAATAGTATGCATTGGGAAACAAACAGAAATGCAGGGCAACTAGCCCCAGATGAACCGGAATAACTGCACCTTTTCTGCATGTGAATGTGAATGTGACTTTTTCCCAGCGTCCTAGCTCCTTCCTGGAGCCATACAGCCATATCCCATGGCATTTGTTGTTCATTTGCATCTCTGAATTGTTGTCATTGTTTGGGGGGGGGGGGGGGGAATACATGAGGTCAGGTAAGACACGTGGTGTACAGGTGAACAACAGTGTGAGTAGTGTGAGTGCCCAACAGCACCACCCTGCGGCGGAAATGGGCATTCACCAAAGAAAAAAAAGAAATATAAGAAATATTGCAGAGTGAAAACGGCTATCTCGCTGCTATCTAGGTGAAATAAAATAAGGCAACAAATAAATAAAAAAATTAAAAAAGATGTAAAATAAGTCTCCTTTAAAACAGCCCCCCCACACACACACACTGTGTCCAGTAGAGGTAGCAACAACAACAACTCACTGCTTTCACAACGGCAGGGAGCACGAGTGGTCGTCCTGCTGCTGCCTGTTTATTATTACTATTATCATTTTTATGATAGATATTATTATTAATATCGTCAGTATTATTGACCCAAGATGACCGACCCGACCACCTCGCCGGAGGACCCTTGGAAAGTAAGAGATATGAGCTGTAGCTAAACAGCAGGGACCGCTTTGCTCTGCTCTCTCGCCCTCTCTCTCTCACTGTGTCTCTATGTCTCTCTATCGCTTTCTCTCTCTCTCTGGCTAGCTGCTCGGCTAATGCTAGCGCACATTGGGCTAACGGCGGCGCGTCGCCGTTGGCGTTGTTTTTCTTATTTCGCCTAAACAACAGCGTTGTCCAACTTTTGTTTTAGCTTTTCGACTGTACGGTGTTATGGTTTACCTGGTTACGGTTTACCGGTTTTGCCGGTTTACCGGTTGGTTTTACGGTTAAAAGGTGAAGGCGGCGGGAGGACTGCCTCCCCGGTAGCGGAGGGGTCTACTTTGTTGACGGGGAAATCACGGCGACCTGGTGGCGGTGATAATGGAGGTTATATTAGTTAAATATAAGGAGGTTATATTAAATATAACCGTACCGTATTAAATATAACCTCCTATGGTCTATGGGACTACTTACTTACTTTACTGTATTTGTGTGTCTCTGTTTGTTTTGGTGTGTTTACCTCAGTTTACTTTTTTTATTGTTACTGCTTTAGGTGGGGTTTTATTGTATGTTAATCACTTTTTTAAACATAGCTTTTTTAGTTTTTAATGTATTATTATTATTAATATTATTATGATTACTATTATTATATTTGCTCATTCACTTGCACATCCCCCTCATGTAAAGAGGGGGGTCCATGGGACTTGATTGGTGTGTGTGTGTGTGTGTGTGTGTGTGTCTGTCTGTGTGTGTGTGTGTGTGTGTGTGTGTGTGGCAGACTGAGGGACCCCTGGGGCCTAAATTGTCATGAAGGGTGGATGGCTGTGGCTGTGCTGCTGCGTGTGTGTCCACGTGTGTGCCCCCCCCCCCCCCCGCCTTCAGGTGGGGGACGCCACCCTGTGGGGGTCTGGCCCCCCCCCCCCGCTCGCCGCCACCATCGCCGGCTCGCCTCTCATTGTTGTTTGTTTTTTTACTTCTCCCTCCACATCTGTCGCTGCCTCTGGACGACGACGATGCAGAGCGACGGCGTATTCGTTGACAACGGCTTCGACCATGGTAAGGTTATACTTAATATTATATACAATATTATATAATATTTAAGTTATATTGTTTCGCAGTATGTGGTTTTAATGCGATTTTGGTGTTCGTCTCACGCAGGGTTCTTCACAGAGGCGGCGTTGAAGGACAGCCACATCTCCAGGGCGAACAGCATCGGCTCCACAAGTGCCTCTTCAGTACCAAATACAGGTATTCTGTTTTTTGATAAATTGTGCATTCGACAGACTGACAGAAAATGTATTTACAGCTCATATTCGTCGTTCACTCTTTCGATACATTACATACATATTGTAATATTGATGTTTGGCTCTGTGCAGATGACGAAGACAGCGACTACAGACACGAGACGTCGTATAAGGATTCGTATAAAGACAGGCGGAGACAAGCGCACACGCAGGCTGAACAGAAACGAAGGGACGCCATTAAGGTTAGTGTACACATTGGACGTCGTCTGTCCAACGGCGATCAATCAAGACCATTTTGATATGCTCTCGTGGATCTCATGCATGGCTCCTTCCGTCGCTTCCAGAAAGGCTATGATGACCTGCAGTGCATAGTTCCCACCTGCCAGCAGCAATCAGAATTTGCAGTGGGGACACAGAAAATCAGCAAAGCTACCATACTACAGAAAAGTAAGATTTTTCTTTATCGTATGACTCTACATGGACTCTCTGCTACATGTGTAGATGCACAAGTGTGACAAGGCACTGCGCCATCGTCACTCACACATGCGGGCCGCCAGCGCTACGGCGCGAAAGCCGAGAGACGCTAGTGTGACACGCGTGTTCATATATATGTGTGTGTGTGTGTGTGGAGGACATTTTGTAGTATGTTGTATTCTGTGTTCACCATTCACTGCCTGGTCACCGAGCACTTTCTAAAAATGCCGGCCACTGCAATAATCACGCATGGTTGTTTATTTGTAGGCGGCACAATTTACAGTTTAAGTGGGGGCATGGTGACTATTTACATTTGTGATCATTTCCGTACCCGTGTTTCAGGATGTGCATTATTCATGTCCAACCATAACGTTCGGTGACCGTTGGCAGTAATCAGTAATAAATAACGACTTCAGTTCTTCCTACTCGGCGCAGTTCTCCCTTGTTAAAGGGCAAGTGTCCAGATTAGTTCTGTGTTTATGTCATGTGACAGCGCCGGGTCAGAGTTGATCGGGAGGGGTGGTGCTCCAGGTCATGCATCGTCTACATATAGATTAACTGCATACACAATTTGGCATGCAAGACATGCAACATGCCTCTTTTTTTTTTTTTTACTATAGTAAAAGTTTGTATAGTGCAACTTCATGGCAGTATTGCCAAAATGTTTATCTTGTGTAGTTTACATCCCAAAATGAGAATATTATGTTCATGTCATTTAAAAAATACAAAAACTATACAGTGTTAACATGCACTCATGCCAGACACACATCCCAGACTAAATGCATTTTGTTTTGTTGGTTATTTCTAGCCATTGACTACATCCAGTTTCTTCACAAAGAAAAGAAGAAGCAAGAAGAAGAAGTGTCCACGCTGAGGAAGGAAGTGATGGCCCTGAAGATCATGAAAACGTAATGCGAGGCCTCACAGACATGGCCAGACCGCGCCTACCGCTTTGAACGACCACATACTATACATGTCATGAATGCATACATGTGTGAGCGAGAGATTAGGGCCTGTGAAGTGGAAAAACAACCCTGGGTTGCACTGTTGATGTACACGTTGAACACATTGGTGGTTTTTTTTCTGCTGTGTCTTTGTACACACTGAACCGGCCACCACTTTGGTGTTAATCACAGTTCTCCAATATTTATAGTTGTGACATCACCCAGACTTTGGCAGCCAGCTAAGTCATCTGGGCATTTGCATAAGGGAACTGAAAATGAACCGAACTGAAATACCAATTCAGCATGCCGTGGACATGGCCTGAGCCCGGAGCCACGGCCAGACCTCTGATCTCTGGGTACTTTGATGTTAAAAGTGGCAGGTCTGCAGTTCGGCGTGACAAATTCACAGGTTTTTGGGGACTTGGCACGGTCAATAGGAGCCATTTTAAAATTGCCAGTGTGAATTTTGAAGCCAGACGACCACAAAAAAAAGTAGGGAAGATGAGGAAATTTGGCTTCAGAAGTCCCGTTTAACATTTTTTGTTTTGTTTTTCCAATACTTTTTAAAATTGTGTCCACTTTTTCACAATTTTTTTTTCCATCTTTCACCCCCGTTGCTTTTTTGTTAAATCACGTCTAAAGTACCACCTTGATTGTGTTGCAGGAACTACGAGCAGATCGTGGAGGCCCACCAGAACAACCCCCAGCGGGGGGAGGAGCAGGTGTCCGACCAGGTGAAGTTCAGGATCTTCCAGAGCATCATGGACTCGCTGTTCCAGACGTTCAGCAGCTCCGTCTCGGTGAACAGCTTCCAGGAGCTGTCGGCCTGCGTCTTCGGTTGGATCGAGGAGCACTGCAAGCCGCAGGTGAGTACCGCAGAGAGAGAGACAAAAAACCCCCGAGCTCGTATTGAGCTAGGGGCACCCGCCTGTTGTTTTCATTCTTCAACCCGACTGTTAACCGTCTAACTCTCCTTCCTTCCTTCCCCCCCTCAGACGTTGAGAGATTTTGTGGTTGGCGTTCTCCGACAGCTCAACAGCCAGCTGTACTGATCCTTTCGCAACCTTTTGGACTGAACTTGAAAAAAAAGATTTTGGGCTCGTCCAGCGAGCTCTTGGGAGGGTAGGCGTCGTCCGGCCACATGTGAAGGTGCAGTGTGTAAGAACGCAGTGGCGTCCAGCGCAAACGGACTTGGCAGACGCGGCTCGAGAGGACCATCATCTCTATCGTACTTGTAAGATATGAATCTATCAAGGAAGCTCGTCACTTGACGCTTGGCGACTCGATGCCGTCGTAGACGATGCACCTTACAGGCCGGTACAGGCCACCATTCAGTTCAGTTGGTTGCAATCTGCAAACCTCAATGCCGGATGCCACAAAATCCTACACACTGCACCTTTAAGTGTTTACACTTTCGCAGTTGAGGCTGAAATACCTACCTGACCAATTGGTTTAGAGGTAAACCAAAGCTTTTTTTTTTTTGCAAGCAAGAGCCCCCTCTGATGTCATGGCCACGTGATTGTGCCTAATTGTATTCAACATTTTTATATACATGTCTCAGAGGAATTGATTTGCTGATGACTGTGCAGCGGCAATGTATGCAGACTAATGTTAACGCTGTGATGATCGATCATGCTGAAGAATAAGATTCCTGCGTGTGTGCCTATAAATACATTATGCATACTGGCTGTTTTCAAATTAAACTCCAGCTGTGCCGAAGGATACAGTTTTAAACTAAGACCAGTCTGAAGGTCTGTAGTCCTGAATTATTGTAGAAGGCAAATGACTCAATGTGTCCATTTTTATAATTGGACGTCGATACAGTGAATGTGTTTGCACTGCGTAAGGTTTTGTATTATGAGATTAGAATCGGGACTTTACAATACCTGCCAACTTGGTGAACTGTTGCTGGATGTTTTGATACTACACTTTAGTTTTTTTCTACATTTCTAGTTGTCATTTTCAGTTCAGCTATTCCAAAACAAATAAATCGGTAGCTGTCAGTTTTAAACACTAACACAGTCAATGTAACTTAATTTATTGTATTGAAAAAACATAAGCCATCATTTTTTGAAAGTGCACACTGCCTTTGTGTAAATGATTTTACTCCCACTGATGTGGGTCACAAGTGTTATTTTAAATCAAGAGATCAAATCGCAAGTGCAGTCTCAGCGCGGATAATGTGGACACACATTTTCCAAAGTTGTCTGCCTCTTGACTTAAACCCGGAGCATTATTGGCACCCAGACTATCGAGGATCAGTAAGATGGTGTTTCCCCTACAAAATTTTTTTTCCCCCGCAGCAGTGCTGAAGTGTGAGATTTACGGTGCTGATGTGTGTGCAGAGGTTTTGGTGTGACCGCTGATTCCAACCTAAAGTGTCTCATGCAATGGCATGACAACATGCTGTCAGTATTTTTCACACTATTTCACAATATTTCGCCAATGATGATGCAACACTTGAGGGGTACAGTAGGCACCTTTGTTTTTAAATTACACAAATCGCATTTGGGGCGCCCAACATAACTTCTAAATCTAAAAGAAAGGAGTTGAGTTTGGGTTTGTAATTGCAGTGGCACTAGTAATACAGCGGCGGCGGATACATCACATGTTGCTGAATCTGGACTAGACGCGTAGCAGACACATTGCAGTTTCATTTAAAACATGTTTCAATCAATTCAGATTTTTTTTTCAGGACACTACCTTAGGTAGGACACTACCTCCATACCTCAGTTGCTTGCTTCTATCACACTGGCACATTGTACTTTTTATTGCCTTTTTCTTTCTGTGTCTCAATATAATTGTAATCCCTTTCTAGAGGTTAATTCACATGTGTGCATGTACACGTTTACATACATTTTTGTATTTTATGTTTATTCTTATTTACACATGTACCTGAAAAGAAAATGTTGACATAAATAAAATGCATCTCCTCTTCTTTGTACATACAGTTCTAATTAAACGTGCATTTGTGTCTCAAGTACTTGGCAAAACCACTTTACAATCTTCATCCGTCTCCACGCCAACTTCCTCCTATAAACGGAGAATTTATCATTGTTTAATATTCACAGATGTATATCCTGACACATGAATCTACAGAACTAGTTACTCACTAGAAACTGCTTCTTGCTCTTGGGATATCCCTCCAGAATGGCATTCATCATGTCTGACGCCTGCACAAAGAAAGTTAACCAGCCTTTTAATGAAGCAAGGACCAATAAATGATTATGTTCACTGTAGTTTAGAGTTAGATTTGTTCTTTAGGCTTTTATGTGCCTTTCAAGGTGAAATATTGTACGCTAATGTGAAGATTACAATTATAATTGTGGTAATGCTATATTCATATGCAGTCCTAACTTCACCTGCACACATTTATAAGCTGATGCCGACTAGCTATGGCCATCTTTAATCAGGCTTTTAGGTTCAAGTATATACATTACCAGTCTTTTCCTCTTTTTCCACTCTTTCACATACACATCACGCTCTTTGTAAACCTGGAAATAAGAAATGATTCAAGAGTAAATTATAACCATGACGTGTTAGTATTTTTTTGTGTCTATTTTTTCTATCACGTTTGGGCGGCCCCACACCTTCTCCTTGTCTTCTGGTGTGATGTGATTAGTGGCCGATTTGATCTTCTGCAGACGGGCTCGGTGCGCAGCGCACTCTGCGGTCAGCTTCTTTATCTCTGCAGTCACTTCATCTGTCGTCAGCGAACCCTGGAGCGCCTTCAGCTCTGTTTCATTTAAATACATGTAACAAAAAAACATGAATCCTCTTGCAAAGGGCCAAAAACAATAACCACTCGTGTGTGTGTGTGTGTGTGAACCCTTGTACTTTTCTTTATGTGGGCATGAATAAATATTTCAAATGTGTGTGTGTGAGAGTGAAAACAGAGAGACTAAAATTAAATAAAGGAAAAGGTTGTTATTGTGCACTGCAGCATGGAAACAGCACACAGGTGAGCTCACCTGCGTCCAGCTGCTTGCAGCTCTGGGTGATGGACTGCACCTGTGTGTTGAGCTCAGACACCTGGCCGTCCAGGGCCTTCAGGTCCACGTCGTTCACCGCTGTGAACTGGCTCTGCAGGGGGGGGGGGGGGGGGGAGCAGAAAGACAAGACAAGGTGGTGTTGACCAGCCTGGTCTGGGGGGGGGGGAAGGATGTTAACATGGGCATGGCGGGCATCTGGGGAGACGCGTCACCTGGTCGGCGAAGTAGATCTTCTGCTTGCCGTACGTCTTCTCCTTGATCTTCCCATCCACGGCCAGCTGCTCCATGGCTTTGACCACCGCCTGGGAATGGGAAATACAAAATAATAACACTAAAAATAAATAATTAAATGTAAAAAAGGGTTATGGTCACGTTCACCTCACCGTTTTCCCCAGTCCATGCTGTTTCTGTAAGTTACTGAAGACATCTTGGGCGCTGTAAGGCCGGTTCTTCTCATTCAGATAGGCCAGGATGAGACCCACACCTGGAAGGAGGCACTAGTTATACATATATATATACACATATATTCATATATACATATATATTTATATATAGGCTCTTATAACCACACCATGGTCTCAAATAGCCGATGGGGACACAGGCATGCTAACCCTACGGTGACATGTCGACTTACAGTCCACTTTCTTGCTCATGTTGTCGCCTCTCTATGGCCGACGCCAGCTTCTTCTTCTTCAAAGGTGAGAGTGTTTTCCCGCGGAATGCGTCGACGCACGACGTGATGACGCGAGCGCTGATATCCCGGAAGTGACTTGCTCCCACGTGGTTTACTCAAAAATGACGTCGCGAACGAAGAAACACACATGGGATTTTATAATAATATGGTGATGGTGTGCTTCAGGGGCGAGGCTAGCCCATTTTTAGGGGTGCTGAAGCACCCCTAAAAACAGGCTCAGCACCCCTAAAACTTGGGTAAGAAATGTTATTCTAAAAATTGTGTTTGTCTTTGACAGGGTTAAATAATGTCCAAAACATACTCCGTAGTTTGTGGTTTAAAATGTATATGTTAAGGACGAAAATGAAAACATCCCCGCTTAGCAAATGGTATCATCCTCTTCTCACCCCTCCTTCTCCTCTGCACCGCTCCGCAGCGCGACTCACGCAGAGTGAGATCCGTTTAGTTGTAGTGTTGTGAATCAACTCAGTAAGTGCTCCAAAGCTGTCTCACACTTTTTTCCTTTTACCGAGAGTTGTTCCGATTCCGATACCATATCGGTGAGTGCTGGAGTCCAGGCACCGTTTACCAGTTAGCTCTGTTAGCCCGGTTAGCTCCGTTAGCGCCATTAGCACGGCTACAGTCGAACTGGAGTCCATTTATTAAGCAGAAACAGCAGCGCCACAAGTACCTGTGTAGTGCGTACGTGTGTCTCTGTTGTTAAAGTTTAGCGTTACTTTGAGACTCATTTTAACAATCGGGAGTCATGTCAACATGACGTCAGTTACGTAAATAACTTACGTAATTTGCGTAAGTTACGTTATTTACGTAATTTACGCAAATTACGTAAGTTACGCAAATTACGTAAGTTATTTACGTAACTTAGGTAAATTACGTAAATTGCGTAAGTTACGCAATTTACGTAAATGTAACTTACGCAAATTACGTAAGTTATTTACGTAACTTACGCAATTTGCGTAACTTACGTAAATTGCGTAAGTTACGCAAATTACGTAAGTTATTTACGCAATTTACGTAAGTTACGCAAATTACGTAAGTTACGCAAATTACGTAAGTTATTTACGTAAATTGCGTAACTTACGCAAATTACGTAAATAACTTACGTAATTTGCGTAAGTTACGCAATTTACGTAAATAACTTACGTAATTTGCGTAACTTACGTAAATTGCGTAAGTTACGCAAATTACGTAAGTTATTTACGTAAATTGCGTAACTTACGCAAATTACGTAAATAACTTACGTAATTTGCGTAAGTTACGCAATTTACGTAAATAACTTACGTAATTTGCGTAACTTACGTAAATTGCGTAAGTTACGCAAATTACGTAAGTTATTTACGCAATTTACGTAAGTTACGCAAATTGCGTAACTTACGCAAATTACGTAAGTTATTTACGTAATTTGCGTAACTTACGCAAATTACGTAAGTTATTTACGTAATTTACGTAAGTTACATTATTTACGTAAATTACGTAATTCGCGCGTCTTTTCTGGTCCGTCGTCATGGAAACATGAAGCCCTGCCAGTGGTGCGGCGTTTGGACCACAGTGAAAACAAACGAAACGACACATCACTGTATACCACCAGTATGTGTGAAAACACTCACTGTGGCTTTTTAAATTAATTGTTATTTATTTATAGATTTATATCTGTTATTTTTCAGTAGTCTGACTATCAAACCAGACAATAAAATAAAGTTAAATGTTTTTCTTTTGCTGTATTCATTCATGTTTTACAGAGGATTTAACCTGAACCAGGCTTTGCAACAATAATAATCACATTTATGGGGGCATAGTATATACTAACTCCTAGTGTGTGTGTGTGTGTGTGTGTGTGTGTGTGTGTGTGTGTGTGTGTGTGTGTGTGTGTGTGTGTGTGTGTGTGTGTGTGTGTGTGTGTGTGTGTGTGTGTGTGTGTGTGTGTGTGTGTGTGTGTGTGTGTGTGTGTGTGTGTGTGTGTGTGTGTGTGTGTGTGTGTGTTTTCAATAGACATATTTTTTGTTCTTGTGTGAAAAAAGGGTAGGTGGTGGCAGTGGGGCTCATTGGGTGCTCAGCACCCCTAAAGCTCTGACCCTAGAATCGCCCCTGGTGTGCTTTATCCAGTTTCTCTACCAAGCATATACCATTGCATGATATTTCGCATAATAATATAAATATAAACGAACACAAATATAAAGTTGCAAATACTTTATTTAATAAGAGATGCACATCAAAACATATCAAAACCATTTACAAAGAAGGTCAGCACACTACTGCACTTGTTTATTCATGTTTTTAACATCGACTATCGCTCCTTAAAACTTCATGGCGCAACAATATGCAATGTTCCTCTCTAAACAGAACAGGGCTTAAATTACTTCCTCTTTTGTACCCTTTATGCCCAATTCTGTGTCATAATGGGGGTTCAGAATTAGTTTCCTTTGTACTGCATTTCCCATCAATTTTCTTTCCAAAATAAAAACAAAATTGAGCAATTGGTTTTTCTTCATGAAATAAGCGCAACAAAACCTTTACTCTAAGTATTGTGATTGGTGGATATAGTCTATTAAATAAGTCTCCAGCTGTGGCTTGCTTCGGTCTGAATGAACAGGCGCTATTCCTGTTGCTACTTTGACATAAAGAATACACAAAATAAATAGTTTGCCCATCACAAGCACATCAGACAGTCCAGCACGGAAATATTTACTGCACTCAAAGAGCACACTTCACTCTTTACATACTCACACTTATATCAAAATGCTATCAGACTTAATACAAGATTTGAATGTAAACATAATTCTACTATCCCAGAAAAATAACAGCATTTGCTGGACTGAATACAGATCCCGGGAGATATTTAATTTCTATTGCAGTTGATCAATCACATTGTTGCACACTGCAAAAAACATTTAGCAAATAAAATGTAATAAAACCTCCCATCTTGAAATCACAGCAAATCGAAGCGATGCGTCTCACCTTAAGGGAAAGACGCATACAAACAAGACTCATTAAGCGTTACACAGCGTCATCTTCAGTATCTTAAAATATACAGCCAAATTATCGTCCTGACTACCAACAAAAAATAAAATTGCCGTCTAAAACTATTGAGAGAAAGGCTTTTTCCGAGCAGAAGTTAAAGGGGAGTCTCAAGAGTAGCTTATACTAAACACCTATGCTACTTCAATCCAAAGTCAAATAAGCTCAACCTGGTGGCCGTTTTTTTTTGTATGGACTACAGCCACGTACCAGACGGGTCGTCAGGCTACAACTCCCTGTTACGTCTTCACTATACAATTGCGGTGTCCTCTCAAGGACTTCTGTTGCCGTGCAACGATTGACAACTATGAATGTATAAAATATTGATTTGTTATCAGCAAGTTGATCAGCGTCCAGCCATCACTCAAAAGAGCTTGTCGGCACAAACCAAAAGGAATGTCGTGTTTGGTCCCACGGGTCTGTAGCCCTGTGAATTTGGATCTCCTGACGGATAACCTATTTTCTATTCAGCCTCGTCATTTACATGTTGAAATGACCGTGCGGGACATCATCTCAATAATGCTGGTTGTTGATATGAGGTTTAGATTTCCTTTACTTCTTTGTTGGATTTTTTTCCTATTGCTCAGCTTACAACAAAAAAGGACTCAGGGGAGGGTTGAAGTTTACACGTAATAGGGTGGCTTTCACACCTGAGCTGTTTGGTCCGAACCCTAAAGCGCTCCCCAGCGCGCCATTTGTTTGGCGTTGGTGTGAACGCCCTTTCAAACTCTGGTACGGACTAAACAAACGGACTGGTCCGCTTGAAAAAGGGGCGTCTCGGTCCGCTTCCGTGTGAACTCTGGTTCAGTTCACTTTAGATGTGAACCAACTATAAGAAATTAACCAAAAAACTATGCATTGTTGGTTGAATGTACTTCTGCTGAAATTTGAAATATGGTCAGTCTATATAAAGCAATTGCTTGTGGTCACACAAAAACACTGATATTTTGAAATTATTCAGTGACCGAATGGTGGAAATTGGGTTTACTTGTAGGAACCAAAGCAAAATGAAAAAACCCAAGACCGCATAAAACTATATGTCCAATAGACAAGCAACCTGTTCAATAGCGTGACGTGTTTACATGTTGACAAAGTCCTGTTTGAATGCAAACAGAACCAAATAAAAATGCAACAAAGCATCAACTTCACCCATGAATCGGACTGAGTCTACCGAACTCTAGGTGTGAAAGCGCCCTTAAATACTAGAAAGATGTTGGAAACAGAGATAGAAAAATGTACTTCACAGTGATCAAATGAAGCCACCCAGGAGCATGGCTGCTGGAAAATAAAGTCACCTCTCTCTCTCTCTCCCTCACACTCACTCTCACACACACACACTCTCTCACACTTCACTGTGGTTTTCCAAGCAGATTGGACAGGAAGTTGGAACCCTGGCCCGGATCTCCCCGCCTACTTCCTGTTCCGGAGTTCGGATCCATCTGGTTCAGTTCGGACTGATCCAGCATCTCAAAGTCTTCGCTGTCCCAGTCCGTGTCCGGCTCCGTGCTCGACTGCTGGCGGTAGGTCCGGCGGGCCCCTGCCCGGGGCGGACCCTCCCTGGATCGGTGGCCAGCGGGGGGCTGGGGCTGCAGGGCGTTCGCCAGCGCCGCCTGGATCATGTTGCTGGCGATCATTCCGGCCAGCTCGTTCGTCAAGTTGGGGGCGGCGAGCTCCAGGTCCTCCTGGTCCGAGTCCGCGTCCAGCAGGGAGACCCGGTGGCTGGCCAGCTCGGAGAGGCCCAAGCTGGGCAGGCCGATGCTGGTGTCGTCGTCGTCGTCCATCAGGGTGGCGTCCGGGTTTATGGTGGGGAAATCCTGAAGGTCCTGGGCAAAGGACTCCTCTGCGTCGCTGTGTCTGTCGAAATCTGAGCCGGGGATAGAGGAGAAAAAGGGGCAAGACGTCAGGGAGCGACGGGGGGGAACCACTATTGAAAAACAACAACAGTAAATTAGCTAGCAGCCTTCTGCGGTGACTTGGTGCTTGCCTTCAGAGCCCTCTGTGAGTGGAGTCTGGCCGCGGGACAGGTTGAATGTCCCATTGTCTGTGTAGGACACCTCAGCATCAGAGTGTTCGGAGTCGGTCAGCGCGAGCTCTTTGGCGACCACAGCATCGTCAAACTGCAGAGACAGAAGATCGAAAAAAAAACGAGTCAATTCACAATCCACAGTTTACCAACTGCTTACACGCTTTGGCTTCGCATATGTTACCTCTTGGGTTAATAATAACATTACTAACATAACATTACTAACACTAACATTAGTAATTACATTACTGGGTACATTTCCTTTTGGGATACAGAGAGAGCTCAACCAGGTCAGTTTAGAAGGACTTTGAATCCCGATTTAAATATCAGTGACATCTAATGCTATTGCTCAATATAAATGGGCCTTGACATCATTATCAGTACATTGTACTATTGATTTTGAAAGAGGGTTTAGTCGAATGCAAATACTCTTTCCGAAAATTCTGTCAACATACCGTTGGACAGAAAGCAGCCAACTCTTCCTCGCTATCGCTGGCATCTCCTGAGGCAGCACCGTGGATGGACCTCCTCAGGACTGTGTGTGTGACCCACACACACACCCACACACACACACACACACACACACACACACACAAAAAGTCACTTTAAGGTGGGTACGTTGACTCAACATGCTTGTACTTTTAAACAGCAAACACAAATTGTTGTGATGATTGATTCAATTCAAATGTTCCAACATGGTCACTTGCACAAGTGAAAAAGAATGGTCTCTTGACGCATATCCAGTTAATGAGTAAATGCACAAAACCGTGACGTATCTTTGGGTGATGTTTGCCTTTATTGCAGAAGGATGGTTGTAGATAGAAATCGATAGAAATCGATTACCGTGATGAGACCAACATGAACGGGAAGTGATCCACATTTTTTGCTGTTATTATTATTATATTATTATTCCATTATTTGCGTATTTGCTGTTTATGCTACACCGTGCTCATGCTACACCGGTAAGAACAATGCGTTCCCGCCACCTATGCTCATCAATCTTCCTGTGTTCACCTGTGTGACCTTAAAAAACACCTGACTAACATCCACTGAGCAGTGTTACCCCATAGTGTTACCGGGCACACACTACCATCTAGTGTTCAAAACGTTGTAGTGTACAAATACATCCAAAACTATTCAACATACACGAGAACAAATCTGAATAAAACATGCTAAAATGACACAAACACATCGTGAAAGTAAACGAATGGTGGTGCTGAACACACGGGCCGACGCGAGGACTTCGCTACTTACACTGATTATCAATAGGCTTGGACATCATGTATCCGCGGACGCTGAAGTCCAGCCGCTGCAGGACCGGCTCCAGCCTCACGCTCACGTGCTGCACAAGCTTGTGATAGGCGGCCAGGGGGGCGAGGAGAACGCTCAGCACTGGAGAGGAGACACAATGCATCCATTATTTTGCGCCGTCTTATGGGTTTTTTAAATTTATTATTACCCCCATCGATTGTGATGACTCGAGTCATGCTCATTTTTCATTGAAGCTCATTTTATTTATAGCTCTTGTGTTGTTAACCTTGTTGAACACTTTGCATTCCAGTCTTGCACTGTGTAAACAACGTTCGATTGATTGATAGGATTGATTGATCCACAACACGGATCCAACCCTCCACACCCGGGTACCATATCCTTACAGAGAAAAGGCCGGACGCGAAACCGTTAATCTGCACCAGCTGCTCTGGATTGTAAGAGGCGCCGCAGCAGAGGGCCTTGGCAGGGTTTTGTCCGCGGCCCGTCTACGGTCTATGCTGGCGGTTACAAGATTAGCACTCCTTCAGCCATCAGCCTGTCCTTGCCTGTGTGTGTGTATCTTTTATCCCAACGTTAATCACCTCACAGAGCAGCAGCCCCCCACTTGGTACCTAGCGCCCCCGTGGATCTGGTTTCAACACCCATACATTTTTAAACATGGGCAGCCGCCACCAGAGTCTCCATGTCTCTGTGGGCCCTACGTCTCTCTCTTAACTACTGCACTCACCGGCAGAGTAGGCCAGCACCAGTCCGGGAACGTAGCGACCCACCATTGCCAGAAAGCTCAACACTGTGCAGGTCAGCAGGCAAAACTGACAAATAAAATGAAGCCGAAAAAAAAAAAATGCAATACGGTCAGTATCCAAGTATACGTGTCACCTATTTGTTATGTTGATGGGTAGATTACGAACACAGTGATGGACAGTAAATGTCCGGAGGGGTTTTTTACCTTGCCAGGATTGAGATGTTTGTACTGGGTCATGCTGGCTGTGCAGGCTGTGCCGCTGACCCAGGCCTCTGCGATGTGGTGGCACAGTTCTGGCACGCTAAGAAGCCCGGGCTGCACCAGGCCCCAGCTTTAAAGAGATGGACAGTAATGTCAACATGACCCACTTTTCATTTTCATTTAGGTTCAGCTGGCTCTTTGGAATTGCTGCCCACTTACAAATACAGGCCAGTCGAAAGTTGGACGTTCCAGCGCATGCAAGATAACTAGCTAACTGATAACTGAAGAAGATAACGGTCACTTTGACAATATATGGCAATACAAATTACTGTTTTTTTCTGATCAATATTGTTATTAGTAGCAATAATTATTAATTATTGTGATTATATTGAAAATACCACTGCATAAACAGCAACATACCTTTCAGACTCATCAATTTTTCTCACTGTGGAAATAAAAAGCACGACAAATGCATTAAAGCAAGAACAACAACATGCCTGTGTGTCTGGACTATTAAAATCCCTCAAGCTAGGTTTCTATTTTTTCCAGAGATAAAATGTAATTTGAGGTTGCATGTTTTCATTTGACTTTAGCTTGGGAAGTAGTAGCAAGTAATTACTGCAATGTTTAACAAGTGAAACACCACAAGTTTCAGCTGAACTGAAACCTCATTTAACTGTGAAAGGAACGATGACACTGTTTATCCAAGTCACAAATCAGGAAAGCCATGTTTCTCCCAGGTCCTATTAAAAGCACAGAGGCCTGCGGGCCTGACAACACAAAGGCACTCTTAAGAAGAACTTGTGACACCTCTGATCAGCGGCCATATTCTGTTCTTCCAGGTGTCCACGCACACAACCACTGCCGTGCCAGAAGCCAGCAGGAACAGCAAACGCAAGGAGGTCAGGGCAAAGAACCTGAGGGTCAAAGAGCACACAACATTTAATGTTTAGTCGTCCAGGTGCCCTATGGTGCCAAGTCCTCAAAGACGACATGAAATGGCTGTCTGGGGCATATCTTACAAGTTAAACAGGATTAGTGTGGAATTAAACTTGGGAACTAAAGTGGGATTTGATTGGATTGTGCAAAAGTGACAGCAGCACGCTACCCTGCTGTGTGTTAGCCTGTGGCAGGATTTATGGGGACTTCAAATCATCACATGATCTTCTCAGTTGCAGAATAACTTGTGTGGATTTAGAGTTAGCGGGGGGGGGGGGGGGGGGGGGGGGGTGGAGTTAGACTGTGTTTTTATAGATTTAGATGAAACATTAGATGATGCATGTTGAACACGCCAATATGACCCGATGGAATAAGTGCATTTCTCCATTGGTCACATGATCTCAAGCATGTCATTTATATGTAGGCATTTCTGCAGATGGTCTACAATTCTAGTACGTTTGATATTTCTTGACACCATTGTAGATGCATATCTTTATAAAGCCGTATCTCAGCATTATTCACGTTGGCCTGCATTGTTAGAACTACTGCACCAAGAGTTGTTCTACTTTAGATAATCACATGGCGGCTTCACAGGTCATCCAGTGCGACAAAACAAGGCATGGTCATGTCCTTTCGATTGTTGTGAGTAAGATTAGGCCAACGCATATTCAATAATTTCTTGGCATACGCATACCAATTAGACCTTGGCAAGGGAGTGCGTGCCGTAGTCGTAGCGGTGCGGTCGAAACCGTGGGGGAAGCACAACGCGGCCCACGCATATACAAAGAAAGCAGCACGGTTTGAAAAAGGTAGACAAAAAAAACAAAAAAACATTTCTGCTTTCAACGTGGAAAGCTGTTATCATTTTCAGTGGCGTAACCATGGTCACAAAAAACCCAACCATCCCTGCTAGGATTTCCACATTCATTACACGGTTCTCATTACTCTCCATTTTCTGTCACTCCACATTAGTCTGGGTTACGGCGAATCGCTTTCAGTCCAATTTGGCGAGATATGGGTCCACCGGGCGGCCATCTATTGGCTTAGGTCAGTGCACTGTGTGTGTCTGTGTGTCACACAATAACATAATTCATATTTTGTTGGCTTCTCCTCCACCTGCTCGCTTCCTGGCACGTTACACCTTTCCCAGTGTTGACTGATACTCATATATATACTCTGGCTGGGTTATAAATGTGGAAAGATAAACTAAAGCAATACGATTATCTGTATGATCACCACCACCACCACAAGAACGTACGTTTGTCCTTTCGACAAAACAAAAAAATGCATTTGATTGCGTGTGTGTGTGTCCCTTAATGGACCTTTCCTTAATGGACACACACACACACACACACACCAGCACTGAGCCAGGACGTGTGAACAACGCAGAGACGTCATTTGACGTCTCCTCCATCTGTCACTTTCCTCGTCCTCGTCCGTATAAACAGCCACGACCTGCAGTTGAACCCCAACCACCACCCGTCCCGGATCTCGCCTCGTCTGGTCTCGTCTCGGACTGACAGGTGTCGCCCGTGGCAGGGGTTTGTGTTGACCCCCCACCCACCACCACCACCACCCTTGGGGTTTGCCTTGCGATCACGATCAATAAAAAGAACACATGAAAACACACACACACACACACTTACTTACCAGAACACCGCGTTGACCACCGCGTACACCAGCGCGCACTGCAGGGGTCTCTCCCAGATCAGCACCGACTGCAGGTAGGTCAGGACCGGCTCGTAGGGACCCAGGGCGACCTGGACCGCGGCTTGGACGTCGCGCACCCGTCTCTCCCTCGCCCTCTCCCCCTCGCGGCTCTCCCTCTCGTCGGAGAGCGGTCTGCGCCGCGTGCCCGCGCCGTCAAACACGTCCTCGCGGGCGGCGTCTCCCACCATCTCTGCCATCAACTTCAACTTCCCGTCGCTGGTCCTGGTTCTGAGGTCCAACGAGCCCCACGACACAGCAGCAGGTCTTGCGTGTTGATGGCGTAGCGCAACGTTGCGCAACGTAGCGCAGCAGCAGCGCCTCAGGAACAGCTGAGCTGGGCTGAGCTAAGCTAGCTGGCTCGCGGCTAGCAACGTTAGCAAACGTGTGCGGACGGCTGCCACGCTGACGATAATGAGCGCATTGTGCGTCCAGTTAGAACGGCGCACGGCACATACTAGCTGACATATTGTACAACCACAACTAAAAAATAAAAAAGATACACAGCGGCGCCCGCTACCGCCTCTTGTAGCTTAACACGGCGTAACCTAACCTGCTTTTCTTTTCCGTTTTTTTTCTCTACTACATCCGGGACTGGCTGCCGCAAAACACACGTGGGTGCCTTCTGGACCAATCAGATTCTTCCGATTCGGCCTGCTCGTGCGCAGGGTGGGAGCGTTCCGGGACGCGTTCACTCTCACTGGAATCCCACTGCCACGCTGCGCCAACTAACCCTAACCCTAAATAACCCTGTGGCCTGTAGCGGACTAAGCAACGTCTCCCTGCTGCAGGGCCACAGGTGCCAATCTTTCCTCTTCAGTTCCCTTTCCCCAGTTCCCCATTCCTTTCAGTTTTTCAGAGTTTGGTTTCTTTAGGAGTTTATTTTCTTTCTTGTCTCTGTTCCCTGTTCCTTTCAGTTTTGGAGTGAGAGTTTGTGAGTCTAAGAGTTTGGTTTCTTTAGGAGTTTTTTTTCTTTTTATTTATTTTCTTTCTTTTCTTTTATTTCTTTTGTTTGTCCCAATCCCCTTTCCCCTACCAAAAAGCCCCAGCCTGAAGAAGGGTGACTACCCATACATCAGAAGACTTTGAAAATATTTGGAAAAGACTCTGGAAAACTATCAGCTCACACCTGCTCACATCTAAAGACACGTGTTGAGAGTTTTTAGTCACAGCCGAGTCTCAGACTGAGATTCTACAACATGGGTCGGGAACCTGGGGCTCGCGAGCCCCCAATGGCTCTTTTGCCGACGGCCGGGGCTCTTGGACGAAATTAATTGAGGTAAAAAAAAAAAAATGTAATCAAGGAATCAGACTAGGTCTACCCTAATATTGCTAAAATTAGCTGTGTCGATTGAAACACGTCATTACATTCGGAGAAAACCGTATTTTTTTTTAAATCAACCCGACTCTCCCAACACGCACACACACACACGCTGGCCCTGGAGGGGGGGGGGGTGCGCACGCACGATCGTCACACACCCCGGTCAAACGACCTGTGCATCGGCCCCCGATGGCCAGTCCACCCCTGGCGCTAATCAAAATGTTAAAAAGGAAAAAGCCCGAAGAGAAAGTCCACAACTTTTCGTGGAAAGAGCTGGGAGTGCGATCTGTCTGTTATGTAATGAGAAAATTGCGTCCATGAAACGATGCAATGTTAAACGCCACTTCGACACTCACCATGCACAATTTGCAGCAACATATCCAAGTTAAATATCCAAACTTTTGCTTGTAACCGTTTTTATGTGGCTCTTCTGAGATTTTTTTTTGTTTTTTCTTTTGTAAAAGTGGCTCTCAAGGCAAAAAAGGTTCCCGACCCCTGTTCTACAAAGACTGTGAATCTTGCAGGGTCACTATTTACAAGACTACAACTAGATTATTTTATTCTTTTTTCCCCATCATGCAATTTTTTTCCCATCATGCCCTTAGTTCGTCCATTGTTGTTCTTCTTGTTCTGACTGTAAGGCAGTCTTGTATAAAGTACTTGAAAGCGATACTTGAGTCAAAGTACAAGTATCTTACCAGAAAATGACTTTGGTAGAAGTAAAAGTCACCTTTTAGAATATTACTTGAGTAAAAGTCTGAAAGTACCTGACATTTACTGTACTTAAGTACCAAAAGTAATTTTCTGATATAAAATGTACTTAAGTATTAGAAGTAAAAGTAAAAGTATTTAAACAAAGTGAGCAGTTAGAATTTTGATTATGAAATGTATTTTGGCTCCTGTAATATCCAGGTACAGTACAGGGGAGAGGCTTCAACTTGTTCAACATTAAAATTAAATAAATAACAATAAATATAAGTCGTACACATAAGACAACACTGGACTGATGTTAACCTGATGAAGACAATACTCAGATTAACACTGCCATGTAAACAGCATTCCCATAGTGGGAGTAATCAATACTGAATGAAGACATGTGGAGTATTTCAGTCTTATTGGCATTATTGTAGACATGTAAACACCTTAATCACACTGTGACGTCCTATCAGAGTATTGTAGGGTGACCATTTATGAGTTGTTGAAAAGGAGGACACCTCAGCCCGGGGGGGGGGGGGTGCGCGCCTCGGATCTACGGCCGACGGGGGGCTGCGCGCGCGATCGTAACACACCACGGACCTATGACCGGCGGGCGGACCTATGACCGGCGGGGTTGTCTCAAAAAGGAGGACAAATACGCGTCCGGCTTGATGCTGCGCCCGACGCCGGACAGGGCTTTGAAAAACCGGACAGTCGGACGAATGGCCGCCCTAGAGTATTGGCAGCATGCCGGTGTAGCCGTGGCGTTTAGACACACACACGCACAAAAACCACTTTGTCTGGGAAAAGACATATCGCCATGGCAACAGTAAACAACAGCCACTTTCAGTTTGGGTTAAAATACCGGTTGATGTCGCCACTGTTAATCTCGTCATTTGTGACCGGAGAATTAGCAGAACCTGCCGCAGCTGCAGGTGCTTCCATGATTGGCCAAAGCAGATCTTCTTCTTCGTCGCGCGCGGTGTTTTTTTCTTTCTTCGCGCTTGGAGGTTGATAAACAGGAAGTAGGTCACCAACTCGATTTTTATTTTGTAGTAACGAGTAACGAAGATGGTTATGGGAAATGTATCGGAGTAAAAGTACACATTTTAGTGAGGAAATGTAGTGGAGTAAAAGTAAAAGTTGTCAGAAATATAAATAACGAAGTAAAGTACAGATACGTGAAAATTCTACTTAAGTACAGTAACGAAGTATTTGTACTTCGTTACATTACAACACTGCTGTAAGGTTTCCTGTTTCCGCTTTTGTCAGAGCTCATCTATTGGTTGTTAATTGTGTTACGTCACTGCGACTTGCGATAATATCAAACACGTTTGATATTATCGCAAGCCCAAGACTAGGAGAAGACTGATCTGAAACGGCGCAGATTACTACCTTAAACTTAACGATCGAGATGACGGGGGCGCGCTGTGACTCCGGTAAAACTTCTAGATTTACTAAAGACTTTCAGTTTTTAGTCTGGGACTGTGAAAATCTTTTGGTGTAAGCCCAGCATAACCCGAAACGTCGCGACGGGGCCTGGTTGCCCCTAGGTCTACTACCCTGGGGGCTTTACCAATACAAAATGCCTATATGGTATAATTTTTTGAAAGACGGGATCTGAGGCCAATATGGGATCTGAGGCCTCAGACCACACTCCTAGAAAAAGGTCTCACATTCATTCCCTGCCCCACCACACTAGACCGGGAGGAGCTTCGGAGGGACCTGTCCAAGTATCACAGACGACTCACATTACTCGACCACTTCCAATACACGCCATATACCATCTTCACCCCATTCACACAAACCTCTCACTGGCAACCACCATCTGCACACCGTCACCCACACATCACCACATCACCATCCGAAGTCCATGCCGCAGTAGGAGACGACTTTTGGTACTAACATGGCATGTCCGTTTGAAAACGATCCCGTGGAGGAAGGTGCGGCATTACTGCGCGGAGAATTACATCTTCGTCCGGAGAGAATTATCAGACCGCGCATAGATGTTTTAGCTTTTCCAGAACATTTTCTTTTTTTTTACACATCTGCCCCACAACCAACAACTTCACCTTCGACGGAAAAGAATACTTACAAATCCAGGGAACCGCCATGGGCCAAAGATTTGCACCCTCATACGCCAACATCTACATGAGCGAGTGGGAGCGGTGAGCACTTCACAAATGCACACACAAACCACTCTCTTATTACAGATTTCTTGATGACATTATAGGGGCATGGACACACGGCATCTCACTTTTCCCACAATTCATCCACACACTCAACACTCACCACGACACAATTAAAGTAAAATACACAATAGACACAACACAGGTACATTTTCTGGACACCACAGTCACATTAGAATCCCACCCAGACCTCACACACAAAACACTCACCACCAGGGTCTACTACAAACCCACGGACACACACTCACTCCTTCACAAACACAGCTATCACCCAAAACATACATTTAGAGGCATCATCAAATCACAAATCACCCGTTACCACAGAATCTGCACCCACCATACGGACCTCCACCACGCCATCAGCACACTCTTCACAGCACTCAGGGCATGTGGTTACAGCAAAAGGTTTCTCAGGACAATCAAAACAGACACACTACCACAACTCGCTCCTCAAGGAGGAGCCAGTCATGGCAGTTTGTACATCAGCTCGGCGAATACCACCTGCCTTAATCTCCATTAAACATCTTGAACGAACATCTAACTGTGTCCTGTGTCGGAGGGCCCCAAAGAAAGCCACTTCGGTGGCGTGTGCTAGGATCAACCCTGCCACAGTGACTAACCCGAAACGTCGCGACGGGGCCTGGTTGCCCCTAGGTCTACTACCCTGGGGGCTTTACCAATACAAAATGCCTATATGGTATCATTTTTTGAAAGATGGGATCTGAGGCCAATATGGGATCTGATATGGGAAACACAGCACAACACATCCTCGCCCACTGGTGCACTCAGCTAAATTTCCACTAACACATAACCTCACACAGGACACTTCCACTACACCACCTTCCACCGCACACAGACACGACACATCCAATCCTCCTTTCCCGCAACCTCCCACGGCAGCCAGAATCAAACACATACAACACATACACACAGCCCCCTCCAACATCCTCAACCTTTCCACATCCCTCGTCCTCACCCCAGCACAGACCACACTTCTGGAAAAAGGACTTGCATTCATTCCCCGCCCCACCACACTAGACCGGGAGGGGCTTCGGAGGGACCTGTCCAAGTATCACAGACGACTCGCATTACTCGACCACTTCCAATACACGCCATATACCATCTTCACCCCATTCACACAAACCTCTCACTGGCAACCACCATCTGCACACCGTCACCCACACATCACCAGACTTATCAAGACAGACCTGGGGTCCGTTTCACAAACAGGTTTAGTGAAAACCCGGAGAGAGTCAGAGTCAGTAGGCTTTATCCAAAGTCCATGCCGCAGTAGGAGGCGACTTTTGTTACAAACATGGCATGTCCGTTTGAAAACGATCCCGTGGAGGAAGGTGCGGCATTACTGCGCGGAGAATTACATCTTCGTCCGGAGAGAATTATCAGACTGCGCATAGATGTTTTAGCTTTTCCAGAACATTTTCTTTTTTTTTTTACACATCTGCCTCACAACCAACAACTTCACCTTCGACGGAAAAGAATACTTACAAATCCAGGGAACCGCCATGGGCCAAAGATTTGCACCCTCATACGCCAACATCTACATGAGCGAGTGGGAGCGGGGAGCACTTCACAAATGCACACACAAACCACTCTCTTATTACAGATTTCTTGATGACATTATAGGGGCATGGACACACGGCATCTCACTTTTCCCACAATTCATCCACACACTCAACACTCACCACGACACAATTAAAGTAAAATACACAATAGACACAACACAGGTACATTTTCTGGACACCACAGTCACATTAGAATCCCACCCAGACCTCACACACAAAACACTCACCACCAGGGTCTACTCACGGACACACACTCACTCCTTCACAAACACAGCTATCACCCAAAACATACATTTAGAGGCATCATCAAATCACAAATCACCCGTTACCACAGAATCTGCACCCACCATACGGACCTCCACCACGCCATCAGCACACTCTTCACAGCACTCAGGGCATGTGGTTACAGCAAAAGGTTTCTCAGGACAATCAAAACAGACACACTAGCACAACTCGCTCCTCAAGGAGGAGCCACAGTCATGGCAGTTTGTACATCAGCTCGGCGAATACCACCTGCCTTAATCTCCATTAAACATCTTGAACGAACATCTAACTGTGTCCTGTGTCGGAGGGCCCCAAAGAAAGCCACTTCGGTGGCGTGTGCTAGGATCAACCCTGCCACAGTGACTAACCCGAAACGTCGTGACGGGGCCTGGTTGCCCCTAGGTCTACTACCCTGGGGGCTTTACCAATACAAAATGCCTATATGGTATAATTTTTTGAAAGACGGGATCTGAGGCCAATATGGGATCTGAGGCCTCAGACCACACTCCTAGAAAAAGGTCTCACATTCATTCCCCGCCCCACCACACTAGACCGGGAGGAGCTTCGGAGGGGCCTGTCCAAGTATCACAGACGACTCACATTACTCGACCACTTCCAATACACGCCATATACCATCTTCACCCCATTCACACAAACCTCTCACTGGCAACCACCATCTGCACACCGTCACCCACACATCACCAGACTCATCAAGACAGACCTGGGGTCCGTTTCACAAAGCAGGTTTAGTGAAAACCCTGGGTTTATTAACCCTGAAATGAGGGAAACGCTGAGTTTTCCGTTTCACAAAGGGAGGTAACTCAAACCAGAGAAAGAGGGGTAACTCTAGCCTGTTTCACAGAGAGAGGAAACAAAGTTTACTTTAAAGACACAGACAGACATTCCTTATTATTTAGCAGCAGCTATCATCCCCGCCACACTTTTAGCTCTATTATTAAATCCCAATTAATCCGTTTTCACCGTATCTGTTCCCTTCCCCACCATGTAGAGGAGGCTACTAGGACTCTTTTTGATGCTCTTAGACCCCGTGGTTATTCAAAAAGTTTCCTACGTACTATTAAACATGAAGTGGCTGCTCTCTTCCAACTAGGCCGGCCCGACCTCCCCAGAAAAAACAACATGGAACAGAAACTAATCCCACTCGTTACAACATGTTCCCACCAACTAGGTCCCCTCAGTCAAGCTATCAAACAACACTTTAATTCTGTTAAACTTCAAACTACCCCACTCGCACCCTTTAAAGTTTTATTATCGTATCGCCGCAATAAAAACTTAAAGGACATACTGGTTCATACAGCACTCAATAAAACTATACGTACAACACTTAATCCTTACTTTACAAATATTAAATACATTTCCAATCACCAAACTGGCGCCCCCGTCTGGCAAACCTTTACATTACTCTCTTTCAACTTAGTCTATGTCGTCCAGTGTAGACTCTGTAAAACCATATATGTGGGAGAAACGGGTGCTACAATAAAACAGAGATTATACCAACACATTTATCATATCCAGAGGGGTACAGATTCTAAACTGTTGTATGCACATTTTATCCAACATCATATTTCGAACTTCTCTCTCTCTGGCCTGGAGACCAATGTTAATTGGTCTCTCACACTTATTCACCATAGACATAGACTCATTATACACCAACATTGACATAGATTCTGGCCTGCGGGCTGTCCGATCCGCGCTCCTCCGTCACCCAGACCCCGACAGGCCCGACAGTCACCTGTTGAGTCTTCTCGACATCAACCTTCGCAGGAATGACTTCGTCTTTAACGACAAGCATTACCTGCAGGTGCATGGGACAGCAATGGGTAAGAAATTTGCACCCAGCTACGCCAACATTTATATGGCAGAATTCGAACATTCGGCTCTTTTAAAATGCCCATTGCTGCCACAGGCGTACTGTCGGTTCCTGGACGACATCTTCGGGGTCTGGCCACATAGCTTAGACCACTTCCAGCAGTTCATACACATACTAAACACACATCACCCCACCATTAAGGTTAAATACACCCTACATCCACAACACATAGACTTTTTAGACACAACTGTTTTCTTTCCGCACAAAGACACACCACACACACATTTACACACAAAAGTCTTTTTCAAACCCACCGACACACATGCACTCCTTCATAAAACCAGCCATCACCCCAAACACACATTCGCGGGTATAATTAAATCACAAATCATCCGATTCCACAGACTCTGCACTCAGGAGGAGGACATGCGGAGAGCGATTGAGACCCTCTTCGGGGTCCTTAGGGGCAGGGGGTACTCCAGTAGGTTCCTCCGGGGGATTAAATCTAGCACACTGACGGAGTTGGGACCCAAGGCCCCCTTGGCGAAACAAAACACTCCATACTCACCCGACTTAAACAACACCTTTATAACATACACACAGGCACCCTCAACACACAACTGGTCACACACTTCCAACAGCACCCGGTCACATCACTCCATATCACGGGGCTGGAGATGAAGACGTGCTGGTCGGACAGACAGAGGAAAGCGGCGGAGCACAGGTGGATTAAGAAATTGAGGACAGTCACCCCCTTGGGTTTAAACATCAGGGAGTAGAGTCCGCGCCGGGGCGGTCTGGGTGGCGCCGGGACCGCCCGGCCTGCCTCCTGGAGCGGTCCGTTGCGCGGCATCGGGTCCCATGTTCTTAATTTGATGCATGTTTTTATACACTTTTAAACTCCTGTACTTTTGTTGCATTCTTTTTAATACGTTGTTTGTTTGTTTTTTAAAATAAAAAGTACTTATATATTTGCTTATGTTTTATTACACCGTTATAGGACAGCAATGTACTTGATTTTAAGCCAGCACTTCCGCCATCAGCAGGGAGGAGCTCTTTTATCTTATTTATTCTATTTTATCCAAATTTAAATATTACCCCCATTTATTTATTCTCTATTTATTCCTATTTATTTTATTTATATTTATTCATATTATTCTTATTTTGTCTTTTTTACAACGTGTGTTTTATCAGGTTTGATCACAAAACACTCTTTTAGTGTTTTATTTATTATTTATTTATTTTATTTATTCATTTTACCCTGATTCACCAGCACTTATTCTTAATATTTTGTTTTATTCCCCTATGATGTTTTGTTTTTATTATATTCTTACTCGGAGCGCCCCACCCTGCCTGGTCATTTTTCTTATTATTTGGACATTGCTGCCCCTTGATTTTAGATGTGTGTGTGTGTGTGTGTGTGTGTGTGTGTGTGTGTGTGTGTGTGTGTGTGTGTGTGTGTGTGTGTGTGTGTGTGTATCTTATTCCTTTGTTTTAATGTTGACAATATTGGGATCCGATTGCCGCGCCGGGCCCTCGTGCGGGAGGCCGCCCGGGACCCCGACCTATTGGGCCTCCGCCGGCCCTGGCGGGGACCTCCTCCCTCCACCTAGTTTTAAACGTAGTTTTAAACGCATTTTTTCTCTCTCTTTTTTATCATTAAAGAAAAGCAGGGTTTTATTGAAACCGTTTACTGTGCTTCGCCCTTCCTCGGACCGCCAGCTGTCTTTTATCCCCATTTTCTTTATGAATTCATGTATGTATCTTCCTTTTTTATTATATTATTTTATTTAAAAAATAAAAAATAAAACAACCCCCCAAAAAAAAACAAGAGGTAAGAGGGGAGAAAAAGGGCAAAGCAAACAAAAAAGAAAAAGAAAAGACCCAAAAGGAACACCGGGCCTGTCGGAGGGGCGAGGGAACGGGAGAGCGCGCCTCATTGAGGAGGGCTGGGAGGCGGAGATGGTGTGCCAGAGCCCCATAGTCCATGACTAACATAAACATAATTTAATACAATAACCTAACCTTAACCCCTACCCTAACCCCAACCCCCACCTTAACCCTAACCCCTAACCCAGGGGTCGGCAACCCGCGGCTCCGGAGCCGCATGCGGCTCTTTAGCGCAGCCCTAGTGGCTCCCTGAAGCTTTTTCAAAAATGTTTGAAAATGGAAAAAGATGGGGGAGAGAAATATATTTTTTGTTTTAATATGGTTTCTGTAGGAAAACAAACATGACACAAACATTATTAACGTTTTTCAATGCTGTAAAAATGTGTAGAATAAATATTAAATTTCAACATTTCTGTCAACGAAGATTTACGTCATAGCCTGCGACACACGTTTCTATCAGTAAGGCGGGATGCCAGGCAGGTGGCTGTTGTAAACAAACCGGCGGCTGTGCGATGGGCCATGGATCCCAAAGGGAAAAAGAGAAAAATAACTGAGGAGAACAGAGGATTCAACGTTTCTTGGACCGGGCAATAGTAACACACCGCGGACCTACGACCGGGGGGGGGGGCGGGCGCGGTGTGTTACTATTGCGCTCTCAAAAAGGAGGACAAATACGCGCCCGGCTTGATGCTGCGCCGGACGCCGGACAGGGCTGAAAAACCGGACAGTCCGGCGCAAATACGCGCCTCCTTTTTGAACCCGCGCCCCGCCCCACCGGTTGAGAACCACTGCTACAGGATGCACTGCAGGAAAAATAAACATTTAATCATGAAGGCTCATTATGTATTTGTAGTTAACTTAGTCATTTCTATAGTAGGCTAATATAGCTACTATAGATACATACAGCATGGGTTGCCTTCAATATAAGCAGGGGTGCACATAACTGGTACGCAAGTACGCATGCGCGCCCATAATCAGCGATGCGTAACGTCACTTGTGCCACTACAGCGCTTTTGCGTAACTCACCATCAGGTCATCAAAATAAAACTACACGTGTATCTTGTACTACTTCTGCGTTTCCCCACCTGCAAAAAAAGGCAAACGGAGCCGCAGCGCTGTGTGCTCTGTGCACCGCGCGCACACTGGAGAACTGCGCAAAATCAGCTGATCGCAACGTCCGTTACTGTGAGACATCCGTGCTCATCCGTACTGTGAGACATCCGTTACTCGCTCCGTGGCAGTGACGGACTGGACCCCCGCCGCCACCCCCCGTCAACAACTCCACCCGCGGTGGAATCGCCTTTATCATTATCGAAACGACGCTACGTGTGGAGTGCGTACCGAACACCATCTCCTGGTACTCAAATGAGTAACTCACTAAAAAAGTTATGTGCACCCCTGAATATAAGGCTTCTATAAGGCTTTTATTTTTTTGCGGCTCCAGACATATTTGTTTTTTGTTTTTTTGGTCCAATATGGCTCTTTCAACATTTTGGGTTGCCGACCCCTGCCCTAACCCAACCCCCACCCTAACCCTAACCCCCACCCTAACCCTTACCCTAACCCCTATCCTAACCCTAATCCATCCCACCCTTACCCCCACCTTAACCCTACCCTAACCCTAACCCTAACCACTTACAACTCACTCAAGACACCCCGGATAACATCACCGCACAACAGAGACAAGCCATTCACCAACTCCAATCACAACATTATTATCAAACCAGCGGATAAAGGGTCCAAGATTGTTTTACTCGACACCCACCAATACTTATACGAAGCCAACAGACAACTCACAAACACATCTCACTACCTACCCATTCCCGCCAACATTCAACCCATAACACAAATAAAACTCCGACACATTATCAACTAACCCTAACCCTATCCAACCCAACCAAGAACGTCTTACCAACTCTACAACTTCAACAGTCTCCATCCTCTCTTTCTCCTTCTGTCATTCCTCCAACTAGGTCCTCTCCCCCTACACCAATGGAGAACAGTCAACATGGACCCCCTGCCCTGCAACAACCTCGCATACACCCCCATACTAATCGAAAAGCCACAATGTGGGCCCTTACCATTAGAAAACCCATTATCATTATGGGGGACTCCAACATAGCCCGTATCCCGAAGTTCAGGCAGGAGGGAATTCAGGCGGACAGCTTCCCGGGGGCCACTCTGAGGCACCTTACCGCCATCCTCCTTAGAATTGTTTCTCCTAGACCAGATATCAAATTAATCCTCTTCTCAGTGGGTATTAACAACTGCCTCAGAGAACAAACCACTCTTACTATCACTAAAGATACACGTCGATTGATTAGAATCGCCAGACAAAAATTCCCACAGGCCCGTATCGTCATCCCTCTCCTTACAGTCTCAATCAAATTATCCGCCACTCAACTCCTCTGCGTAAAGGCCTTCAATGCCTTTATAAGGGAAAACATAGAAGACTTAGACTCTCGTAGTACTTACCTCCATCAACTTTCTCTCCTTAAATTCAGAACCACATATGACAATATCCATTGGACTCCGGGAACGGCAGAGTCGATGCTGCAGGACTGGTTGGCCCAGCTGGATTTATAGTTGGGCCTCCAGGCGCAGCGTCGGCTCTTCCGTCCCCGCAGTCCAATGTCACTAACCTTTCCATCTTCCAACTATCCAAACTGGAATGTGAGGTCCTCGAACGGGGCCTCACCTTTATTCCAACACCGCCACTCTTAGATCGTGACCTATTGAGACGAGATATACATACTTACCACCGACGTCTCAAGATATTAGACTATTTTAACTTCAATACAGATTTCTCTTACTTACCTTTCACTACGCCGTCCAGCTGGGAACCCACCTCGAAGTCCATCTCGACACCGTTAGGCGAACTCATAGATCGTGACCTCCGCTCCTTTCGTGTCTTCAGACCCCGACACCCTATTAAAGAGAGTAATATTACTACGGAGCAACAGCAGGCCCTTAATAAGTTAAAATCTCGGAACGACATTATCATTAAACCGGCGGATAAAGGGGGTCAGATAGTTATTCAAGACCGTGTCAATTACATTATGGAAGCGGAACGCCAACTCCGGGATACTTTCTATTATCGCCCCCTCACTGAACCGATGTATTTGGAAACACAAACCATAATTAGAAAGTTAATCGACCAAATGAAAAAAGAAAAATTAATCACTACCAAACAGGCCAATTACCTTTATGGCCCGGACCTTCCTCGAGCTCGCATATTCTACTTACTCCCGAAAATCCATAAGCCCCCTGAGAGTTGGGCTATTCCACACGTGGTCCCTCCAGGCCGTCCGATAGTCAGCGACTGCGGTTCCGAGTCTTACCGTTTAGCAGAATTCATTGACCATTATATAAATCCCCTGTCCCACAAACATCCAAGTTACATAAAGGATACGTACACCTTTGTTAAGAAATTGAAAGACCTCACCGTTCCTGCAAACACCTTCATCTTCTCCATTGACGTCGACTCACTGTACACTAATATAGACACGCCCCTGGGTCTACAGGCTGTCAATAAAGCATTGCACTTAGCACCTGTTTCGTCCCGCCCGGATAAGTATATCTTAAAGTTCCTAGAACTGACCCTTACTCGCAACAACTTCTTATTTGATAAATCTTTTTTCCTTCAAACTTGTGGTTGCGCTATGGGGAGGAAATATTCCCCTGCGTATGCAGACATTTACTTAGCCGATTGGGAGGAATCCGCCTTCCTCAAATGTCCCTCGCGCCCCCTTGTCTATTACCGTTATCTTGACGACATATTTGGTTTATGGGACAAGTCAGAGGGGGAATTTAATTATTTTATTAACATTTTAAATTCACATCACCCACGCATCAAACTCAAACACACCCTCCACCCCCAACAGGTCCCCTTCCTGGATACGGTGGTCTTCTTCACTGAAACAAAAGACGGACATAAATCATTAGCAACAAAGGTTTTTTTCAAAGAAACAGATAGACACTCTTTATTATTTAAAACAAGTTATCACCCCCGCCATACTTTTAGTTCTATTATCAAATCACAATTAATTAGGTTTCACCGCATCTGTTCCTTCCCACATCATGTGGAGGAGGCCACCAGGGTCCTTTTCAAGGCCCTCAGACCCAGAGGATACTCCAAACGCTCCTTGCGGGCTATTAAACAAGAAGTGGCCACCCGCTTCCAGCCAGGCTGGACCGACCTCCCTAACAGAAATAATCAAGATCAGCAAATTATTCCTTTCGTCACAACCTTTTCACAGTCAATAGCTCCCTTCACCCATAACATCAAACAACACTTTAATACAATACAACAAACCACCCCACTTTCATCCTTTAAAATCATTTTAGCTTACCGCCGCAATAAAAACCTTAAAGACATTCTGGTACACACTTCACTCAATAAGGACATACATACCACTCTAAACCCGTATTTCACCAACATTAAATTCATCTCCAATCATCAAACCGGCGCCCCCATCTGGCAGACATTCACACTCCTTTCGTTTAACCTGGTTTATGCAATTCAATGCAAACGGTGCAGTATGATCTATGTAGGGGAAACGGGGGCCACTGTCAAACAAAGATTATACCAACATGTCTATAACATCCAAAGGGGCACCTCCACAAAGCTACTCTACCAACATTTCCTCCAACATGGCATTTCCAACCTGTCCTTCTCTGGCCTGGAGACCAATGTTAATTGGTCTCTAGGCCAGAGAAGAGCTGCAGAGAGGAAGTGGATTTTGAGGCTCTCCTCTACTACCCCTTTGGGTCTCAATGACGTGGCCCGTCCCCCCTTGACCAATCGACTTCCTTTAGATCGCCTAACTCCAACCTCCACTCCCACCCCAACCCCTACCCTGACCCCTAACCCTAATCTCAACCCCACCCAGACCCCAACCCCCATCCCAAACCCTAACTTTAACCCCAATTCTAATCCCTAATCCTAACCCCTCCCTTAATCCTAACCTTAACCCCTACCTTAATCCCTAACCCTAACCCCAAACTCTACCCAAACCCCTCCCCCAACCCTAACCTTAACCCTTCCCCTAACCTTAACCCCTCCCCTAATCCTAACCTTAACCCCAACCTCAATGCCTAACCCTAACCCCCTACCCTACCTTAACCCCTCCCCTAACCCTAATCTTAACCCCTCCCCTAACCCTAACCTTAACCCCTCCCCTAACCCTAACCTTAACCCTTCCCCTAATCCTAACCTTAACCCCTCCCCTAACCTTAACCCCTCCCCTAACCCTAACCTTAACCCCAACCTTAATGCCTAACCCTAACCTCCAACCCTACCTTAACCCCTCCCCTAACCCTAACCTTAACCCCTCCCCTAATCCTAACCTTAACCCCTCCCCTAACCCTAACCTTAACCCCTCCCCTAACCCTAACCTTAACCCCAACCTTAATGCCTAACCCTAACCTCCCACCCTACCTTAACCCCTCCCCTAACCCTAACCTTAACCCCTCCCTTAACCCTAACCTTAACCCCTCCCCTAACCCTAACCCTAAACCCCTCCCCTAATCCTAACCTCAACCCCAACAACCCTTTAAAACCTCCCCTCCTACTACCTTCACCCCTTAAAAACACATTTTGTGTTTTCAACTCCAAAACACATTTTGTGTTTTCCCCTTTTTTTCCCCCCCTTTCCCCTTTTTTCAAGTATAACATCTTACTTGTTCAACTTAAAACAATATTTGGCCCTACCATAACCTTTCTTTTCCCTCCCTATACCCAACCCTTTAATTTCTCCCCCTTCCCCCCCCCCCCCCCTTTTTTTTTTTCTTTTTTTCTTTTTTTTCACACATTTACTTTTTATGTTCCCCCCTTTTTTTTCTTTTCTCCTTTGAATTAAAGTTATTATCTTTTCCTTAATCATAATAACATTTAGTACACATTTACTTTTTTTTCACACATTTACTTTTTATTTCTTATTTTAAGCTAAAGTTTTGTAAATAATGTAAATTGCTTGTGCCCGTGCCCTCCTCCTTTCTATTTGTCTTGAGGGACATATGGGAAGGAGTGCCCTAACCCCAACCTAACCCCCACCCTAACCCTAACCCTCACCCTTACCCCAACCATAACCCTCACCCTAACTCCAACCCTTACCCCCACCCCAACCCCAATCCCCACCCTAACCCTTACCCTAACCCCCACCCCAACCCTTACCCCAATCCCCATCGCAACCCGAATCCTAACCCCCATCCCAACCCTAACACCTCCCCTTCCCCAAACCCAAACCCCAACCCTAACCCTAACCCCAACACCAACCACAACATTTACCCCGTCCCCATACCTAATCTCAACTCCTTCTCCCCTCCCAACCATAACCTCCACCCCCACCCCAACTCACAGATACACCCCACCATGATCCTACCCTTCGTCACTACCTTCTCCCATAGAACCCTCTCCATACACCGCAGTATCAAATCTAATTTCACCGCCACACAACAACAACACACATCACTACAACACTACAAAATCATATCAGCTTACCGGAAAAATAAAAATCTAAAGGATCTTCTGGTCACCTCCTCTTTCGCACGCAAACCAACACAACCACCACCGTCCATTACACACCACTTCAAACCACACAAATCCATCACCAACCCACATAGCCACACCACTCTACCCATCCTTCAACCCCCAAGTATTGACTCTCCAAATACAGTCTACATCATCACATGCACACACTGCCATAAACACTATATCGGAGAAACAAAACACACAATGATCACCCGACTCAAACAGCACCTCTATAATATTAAACACCAGCACCCACAAACCACTCTGGTTCGCCATTTCACATCACACCCCATCACCCACCTCACTATCACTGGACTAGAATCAAACCCCAGATGGACCACTTCACAACGCAAACACACAGAGCACCTATGGATCACCCGATTACACACACTCACACCCACAGGGCTTAATGAAAAACCATAAACCAGACCACACCTCTACCTAGCCACTACACCCACACACTAGCCAATACACACATTGTTAGTATTTCACCCAGACCACACCTCTACCCATTTACTACACCCACACACCAATACACACAACACATGGATTATTACTATATGTACATTACACCCACTACAAACTAATTACACATCTACTACACCACAGACGATACAATAAGCTAGTTGCCCTTGCCGATCTACTCTACATTACACCCACTACAAACATTCTCCACTCATACATACAACTCTTACAACCACTCTATAAACATTAATTACACATTAAACCTACTACCAACATTTTTCATCCATTACACACAAACACTCTTTATCACACATCTATTACAAACATTTTCCACTCATCACACACAACTCCTACAACCAGCCTACAAACATTACACATCTATTACATACACCTATTACAAACATTCTTCACCCCTTACACACAACTCCTACAATCACCCTACAAATATTCTCTAATTACACATTTATTATATTACACATCTATTACATTACACATTACACCTACTACCAACATTCCCACCCACTACACACAACTCCTATAACCACCCTATAAACATTGTAATTACACATCTACTACATTACACATTACACCTACTACAAACACTCTCCACTCATTACACACAACCCCTACAACCACCCTAGAAACATTCTACAATTACACATCTATTACACCACAGACGGTACAATAGGCCAGTTGCACTTGTGACCACACAGTCCCCACCAACATTTATCCATCTCACCTAACCCCCACCCTAACCTTAACCCAATCCTAACTCCCACCCTAACCCTAACCCCAACCCTTACCCCAACCCCCACTCTAATCCCAACCCCTACCCTACCCCTACCCTAACCCCCAACCCTAACCCCAACCCCACTCCAACCCTAACCCTTACCTTGACCCTAACCTTAACCCTACCCCCACCATTAGTCTAACCCCAATCCCTACCCCCCCTCCCTCACCTTATTATAACCCCCACATCCTCCAAATTCAACTCTTAGTTCCCCCTCTCCGATCACAATCCCTCATTTCCCTAACCCAGACAACATCCGGCCCTTACCACAGCCTTTTCCTTTCCCTTTCCTAACCCAACCCTTTCTATAACTTTTCTTTTTTTATACATTTACTTTATCCCCTTTTTTTTTAGCCAAAAGTTATTGTTTAATGTTTATTGTATGTGCTTGTGCCCGTGCCCTCCTCTCTCCTATGTGCCGCAAGTGGTGCATGGGAAAGAGTGCCCTAACCCTAACCTAACCTCCACCCTAGGGCTGTGCGATATATCGAATATACTCGATATATCTCCGAAATAGATTTGTGAGATATATAAAATTAGTATATCGTATATATCGAGTATTTTATTGTCGTACGTTTATTTCAAGCGGCAGCCGAGATTTGCCCTGGTTTCGTGTTTAAAACATTCTCCGGTAGATCTCTCCCTCACGCAGTAACGTGAGTGACTGAGGGGTTAAAAAAAAAAAAAAACACTCGCGTGACGCGTCACACACTCACCAACCAAT